>JAYMTE010002146.1:0-11731 GCA_036897545.1 Pelargonium fulgidum
TATTTGGGAATTGTTGCCTTTCATTATAATTTTCCAGCACTTGAGAAAACCAATTTGGGTATTGACTATAGTTTTGTTGTTCGGTGGGAGAAGAATTTAACGGATTTGGGTTTTCTTTTTCCATCTATATGAACAAAGCACAGATTAGTTAGTGAATTTATTTAATTCACAGCACAATAGTTCATATTCTTGATCGACCAACTAATATAATTAGTCAACCATCTTGGTTCATTTGTTAAATTTTCTGGTCGATCATATATTTTAGCAGGCTAACCATCTTAAATACTAAGTCCACTTATTCATATTCTGGAAATAACTTCACAACAACAAACACACTTTTCAATCATCTAATATGCAAATATAGAAACATAGTAACACTACACAACAGTCAAAAGAAATTAACAAAACTTGACAACATACATACAAAATATAAAATTACAATAACCTAAACAACCATAAAACATTTGCAAATATGAAATACAGAACTGCTTAACTCACTTGATGTTTTGCAGCAATAAGCTCCTTCAACTTCACCACCAACTTCAGATTTTGTGAATGCTAATTTCTGTGTCATCAATCTTCACATCTTAGCATCCATATTTAAAGAATCAGTGGGTTGATTACAGTTCAGATTAATTAATGTAAATTCATGGAAACCTATTTTGGTAGTTCAAACTCACTGTCTATTTACATCCATTGATGAAGGTGATGATGAAATTAGGGCAAAAATGTCATAAACCACTCATAAATCAAGGTTATAATGGACAACATAATTTTTTCTCTCTCTTCCTATTGAGGAAAAGTAACGTTTTCTCTCCTACTTTATTTTCACTCTCTCTCTTCCTATTGCTTAGGTGGATGTTGTTGAAGGAAGAGAGAGTGTGTTTAACAAACACTCAACGCTGCCTTTTTATCCTTGTTGGAGGCTCTATAGACTTTAGTAACAGAACATATAGAGTTATCGATCAAAGAGCCTCCTATAGACATTTCCAAAAGTTTCACTAGATTTCACAAATAAGCCCTAAATGGTGAAATGAGAACCAATGCAACAAGAATATACACATTCACAGGATATAAGTTGTGCAACACCACCTAAGGGTAATGACTCAGTTGACCGTGCTAGCTGCGTGAATAAAAAGAGCAATTACTTTTGACTTTCGCTTAACACATTTTTGGAAAGAAGAATGAGTTTTAACCGTGATTTATCTTCAAATAAAGATTAATCTAAGTAATAATAAAACGATTTAAAGATATTAACCATACAATTTAGGGGTCGTTCAGAAACCTCATTGTTTTTAGTTAAAAAAGAAAACAACTTTATTGCATCGAATCATTCTCCAAGAGAGTTACGATCACTAAATAGACCCGAAGGTTAATCCAACTATCAGAGCCTCACATAAAAATTGCAGACTGAGCAAGCACTCGAGTCACAAAATCGCAGACTTACGAAAAAAAACTAAGAATACTGCCCGAGATGAGTTAGATGTCTCTAAAAGCCAATTCAAAGTAACCGACACCAAAAGTCTCCCATTCGATCTACATTAAGTGAGCTAATCCTTCAATTCTAACTGCACTATAGCATTAACAATCGCCTCCACCTCCCATCTAGAGATATCCATCGCGCCGCACCCCACTCGCACAGAGCAACTTAAAAATTCAAATTTGCCCTCTGTGACAAGAACTCGCCGTGATAAAGTCCGCATCCGTTGTATCAGGAAGTGATTTGGGAATCAAGAGACTGAGTTGGGAGAAGAAGAAGAAGAAGAAAATGGGTAAGAGCAGAATACTGATAATCGGAGCAACTGGAAATCTAGGGCACCATCTCGCCATAACCAGCCTCCGATTCGGCCACCATACCTTCGCTCTGGTTCGTGAATCCTCTTCCTCCGACGCCACCAGAACCGAGAAGCTCCAAACCCTAACCAATGCCGGTGCAATCCTCCTCAAGGTGCTTCACTTCACTTCAAATCCACTCAATTCCAATTTCTGATACCGCAATTTCTCCTCCTCCAGGGATCGCTGGACGACGAATCGAGCCTCCTCGAAGCTCTGAAGCAAGTAGATGTCGTCATCTGCTCAATCCCATCGAAGCATGCCTTGGACCAGAAACCTCTCATTCACGCCATCAAGCGAGCTGGTTGCATCAAGGTCTTCGATTTTAAAACTTCATTGTTGTGTTTTTTGTTGCATTTCTGTGATATAATGGTTAATTGTTGGGTGTGTAGAAGTATATTCCATCAGAATTTGGGACAGATCCGGATAGAGTTCGGATAAAGGACATGGGCTATGGCTTATACGCCCGGAAGGCTGAGATCAGGAGGCTTGTGGAAGCTGAGGGGATAGCTTATACCTACATTTGTTGCAACATGTTTATGAGGTATTTGCTTCCCGGGCTGGTTCAGCCCGGGATGAAGGTTCCGCCCAGGGACAAGGTGACTATTTTCGGAGGAGGGGATGTGAAGGGTGTGTTCATGAATGAAGTTGATGTTGCGGCATTCACAATTAGTGCGGTGGATGATCCGCGGACGCTGAATAAGGCTCTGCATTTGAGGCCTCCTGGGAATGTTTACTCCATGAATGAGTTGGTTGGGATTTGGGAGAGAAAGATTGGGAAGCAGCTCGAGAGAATTTATGTGGTGGAAGAGGAGCTTCTCAAGAAAATCAAAGGTACAAATATTGGGATTTAGGTTTGGTTTGGTGCAAAATATATATTAATCTAGAGTTATTTAAAGTGGCACAAAAAATAGATGCAAAGAGTAACCATTTCTATTAGTATAGTTCCTAAGATTAGAAGGTGTTAGTACTTATTTGTTGATTCCTTGATAAACCTTTATACTCAGCTTTGATCTTGGAAAAGTTGGGGGAAGTGGGAACGGCAAGGTACGAGTTTGAGTGATAATTACTTTCCTCATTAATGTTTTCAAAGATCGGAACATGGTTTTAGTCAATTTGATTCCTATATGCTGCCATCTAAACCCATATTCAATCGTGTTTAACCTTGCAATAGTTCAAAGATTATACATAGGCTATTGAAGCAAAGAATCTTGTGGCTTTACATAACTTGTACACTTTATATGCTACATAACTTTCTTGTATAATGATCAAATTTGATAGCACCACGAAACGTTCTGCCATGGAATTTACAAATAGGTTGTGTTTATTCTAGACGCAGTTTGCAACATGTTCATGGTTGGCATACGAAGCTGGTAGATGTCTTTAAGCATCAATTCATTTGATTGTTCTTATGCTTTGTTTTTGTTTGAGAGTTGTCTCATATTGTAACTTGCTGCCTCGCAGAGACTCCATATCCAGACAACATGGAAATGATTCTCATATACATGATCTTTGTAAATGGAGATCAAACATACTTTGACATTGAATCTTGTGGAGCATTGGATGGCATGCAACTCTATCCTAACCTGAAATACACTACTATTGACGAGTACTTAGAGGCCTTGGTTTGAGAATAGCTAGCAACTATGAAGCCCCGATTTGCTCAACACCTTACGAATCCGTATCGTATCGCGAATCGGACACAGATTCACTACGGATCCATGGATTTACGAAATCCACAAAATCTGGCCTTTTTTTTATCTTACATTCTGACAAAAACTCTTTCCATTTATATTGAATATTGATATTACTGAAGTTTTTTTTTTTCTTTTCCTATTGACTTATGACTTGTGGTTTATGTAGAAGATGATTTTTGTGTATGTAATGTTTTTTAATTTAATTTGTATTCTAATATTTATAAAAAATAAAAAATTAAATGTCCTAACGAATCGTATCCTATATTTTTTAGAAATTGAGAATTACGTGTCCGAATCCGTGCTACATAGGCTAGCACCATTTTTTTATAGGTTGCCAGTTGTTTCTTTTTTAGCTTCCTTGCTGGATTTTCTTTGGTTAACTACAAGAGTTACAAGTTACCAAGTATTCATCTAATGTTTGGGTTGATGATTTCTCTATATAATGCATTGGTAAGCATTCATCTTCTTTGCTGGTGTTTTGCGGGGCTGATTGAGCAAGTACAGCTCTGTATTTTGCATGTGATGACTTAGGGGTTTTCGCACCCGTTTTGTATCCGATCCACCCAACAGGTACGTCTCTCAATTGAATGATATGTACCTACTTTGTCACAGCTCTAGGCGATTCCAGAATTTTGTTATGATAGGCCCCGGGTGGTGACTTCTCGGGCTTGCAGCAAGGATGAATCCCTTGTATTTGAGAGGTTACTTGCCTGACTGACATCCCATTAAACCTGTTAAGTTTGGGATATGGGTTTTTGATGTTGGTGTAAGCATAGACTTCTTGAATTTTATTTTGAGCTCGGACAAGAGTTCGAAGCATTGATGGGTTACTTTTTATATTTGAGAAGTCATGAACTGGATCCGTTGCATCAACAAACAAAACTGTATCATCAGCGAACTGGAGATGGGATGTGGTGATGCTGCCCAGAGTGATATCTTTGAACTTGTGGAGATGAAGTGCTCTCTTCAGTAAGGGATGCAAGGCTTCTCCTGCCATGATGCGGTGCTCTTAATTCAAAGAATTTTATATTTAATTAGCTTCATGGTTCATCTTACTTACGAATTATTGATTATCAACATTTGAACTAATACTCGATAAATAATGTAACTTTGCATTTACAAATAAAAATAGGCTCATGGATAATGAAAAAAAAAAAAAAAAACTTTTGGTGTTTTGTGATACTGCAGATATTATAAGAAAATTATACAAAAATCTGAAAGGATGATAAAGAATTTAGTAAAGTTAAAATTGAAAGATAATTTGTCTTAATTGTTCATGTAAACACATCTCTTCTCTGTAATCAATATATTTTTATTTTTAGTACACATACCTTTATCTAATACCTAATTTGGTTAAAAAAATCCACATTAGTAAAAACTAACGGAACAGTTAACGACAACTAACGGTGGCAATCAAATTGAGTTCAAAATAAAATTTTCAATTTTCAATTTTAGATTAGGTACTATAAAAAATTTAAAATCACATTTGAGTATTCGGTATAAGTTTGGATGCCAAATACCTTTAATTCTTCAAATTTCAGAATATAAGATATAGCATAGAAACTATTTTTTATTCACTCAAAAAATTATTTTGTAGAGAGAAGCATGAAACATGTTATGATATATTAGTATATTATAGGTAGCAGGCCAAGTTGAGCAGACCAATTGGATATATTAAGATATTTTTGGGCCATATCTTGTAATTGCAGCTATCAAAGCAACATGTGAAAAAGCTAAAATGTGTATAGCTAGCTCAGTTGTTGAAGATATTTTCTTATGAGAAAAAGAATAAAGAATCTTAAATCTTAGATATTTCTTTGGTTTTAGATATAGAGAGTGCTTTGTTCCAAAATCCAAAGTATCATCCTACACACTACACATATCCATATGGTGGCTCAATATATATATATATATATATATATATAAAATAAAAAAAAGGTTTGTTGGATATATGCTATTATATTTACAATCCAAAATATATCTTTAGTATAATTCATTCTTCCATTATATTGGATTATTGTATCCTTATTTTCTTCTCACACTAAATAGGCCACAATAATGTTATATGTTCTAAATATTGTATAAAAATATTTGGATATTGTAAATTATAAAAAGATGACACATCATATACTTTAACGATGAATTGAACGAATCAAAATACGCTAAAGTATATATTATGTCGTATAAATCAGACACTCTACGCCAAAATTTCATGGTAGGTTGGTAATATCATTTATTATGGATAATTGTTCATTCAAACTTAATATTAAACTCTAAAATATAGAGCTCGCCAAATCTGCAAAAAAACCAGAGGTGATTTGTATTGGTCACGTCACTTTGTATAATTTCTTTTGCTCAAATAGCATTTTTTTAGTGGCCTTAATTAATTTGACGTTAGAAGGGTCATCCATTTAGCCAACCTTGTTTTTAGGGAATATGCTTCTAAAGTGCAATAATGATTTCTGTTAAGTTATTGAGTATTTTGTTTTAGCCTGTGAAGAATGATGAAAATTTAAATCTAAGGTAATAAGAATACTCTAAGGTATCGTTTGACAACGAGAAAATTATTTTTCTGGGAATGTTTATTTTCTTAGGAAAGTTGATAAGAACATTTGACACATGAGAAAATGAAGAGGAATTCAAAATCATGTATTATTGAAAGTGAATACTATGTTTAGTTCAAAATTGTAAAAAATGAATAAAAAGTTGGAAAATATTGAAAAACTACTTAATTGTTTCTTTAATTTAAATACTAAATGAAGCATGAATTTAAGAAAACTTTCATAAAAACAAAAATGTTTTATGCAAACATGATTAGTTGGGTTAGCCCACTTTTCCAAAGGTATATAAACACCCAAGTAGTTGCATGTAAAATGACAAAAAAATTGACAAGTAAATGTTGACTAAAAAATAATAATTATGAAATAATTTGATTATAAATTCTAAAAATAAAAATTATATATAACCCAATAAAAAGTTATATTCACTAGTTTATCAATAATTTAGTAAAAAAAGAGAGAGAAAAATGAATTTTTTTAATCTTAAATAACATTAGAGTAATCTTAATTAAAAGTAGAAAAGTCGTGAATTAGGGAAAGTTAACACATTTGAGAGTCCTACTTTTTTATCTCTTTTCTTTGACTTTTTTGCTAAACTTAATATTCTATTTTGACCAACATCTTGCACTTATCACCCTCAATTTCTTTTATCAAAAAATTGGTTTCCAATTGATTTCCAATTGATATCTAAATTGTTAAATTTAACAATGTGGAACTCTTAATATGACTAATCTTTGCGAATAATTACGTCCGACCACTTCCAGAGTCCATGTGGAATATGGGTCCATTTAGTTGTTGAAATATCCAAACAAAAGAGATGATTATAGTTGGGCAAATCAAATTCCTGGGAAGAAAAATAAAGAAGCAATACAGAAAAGTGCATGGGAAGTGGGGTCCAGAGACAGACGTGGCTGAACTGAAACCAAGCAAAGCAAACCCAAGCTTGAGCTGTGCCTATTTACTTCTCTTTACCTCCATCTCTCCATCTGTCTGTTTCTTTTTTTACCTCAAAATCTCTGCATCCCACACCCACCAGGTACTTGTTTTGTTTCTCTCAATTAGATGATTCACATAAACCTCTCTTGTGAAAAAAGATACAACTTTTAACTCTACAATCACTGTGCTCTATTCAACTTTTAACATGTTTCTTGTTGCTACCTTCTAGGGATTTTGTTTCTTCAAATGGTGTCTTGCTCTTGAACTTGTCTTGTATTGTTTCTTCATAGAAATTGGAACATTTGTTAAGTTGTTAGGAGTATTTATAATTTATTAATGGTGGATATGAGGGATGTGAGTGAAGGCAATCTATAGTAGCAGTAACCAAGACCCTATGAGGTCTCAAGTTCGAGCCTCTTTGTCGATGGAATTGGTATGGGTGGGATTCGTAGGGTGAGGTACAGGACGACTCTCCCTTTTGGAGAGCAATAAGCATTCTTAGTTCGAGTAAGATGCTCCGTTGCTAATAAGACAATGAAAAATAAAGAAGAAAAAGTAGCAGTAGAATGAAACATATATAGAGAGGAGTGTTTGGTCATTTATTTTTGTTTACCCTTGATTTATTGCTTTGATTTCAATGCTGATAAAGCCTTTTCCCTGCTATATGCTTCCATTTCGGTCTACAATGGGTTGTACTAGAAGTTTCATAGAGCTACAAAATCACCCATTCCTGGATGTTTCTTTTGTTTGGACTTCATATGCTAATTTTATACTAGTTGTTTGTGCAATCTGGCTCTAGATATTTGCTATTCCTTTGTAAAAAATTGGGGAGTGTCCTAGTCTGAAATGGTACAAATTGTTTGGAAAAACCAATCAAATCATTGACACCATCCATTGATTCGAAGTTACCCTTGTTGGTTCCATCCTTTTCGATTAACTTAATCTGCAATCGAGGATAGGGTTGGAATGTATAAGAGTTGTATTCCTTTTGATACCGGACATTTATTTTGGGACAGACAATATAAATAAGGATTCACAATGTGGGATGTGAGGAGTATATGTTGTTGATCTAAGTTCAGTCTCTGAGAGACTTGTTTGACTGGTTCGTTTTCAGGTAATTTCTAGCAAGCAGCTGGAAGAAAGTAGTTGATCCCGAAGCTAGTCAATCCAGCTTGTCATGTCGGATCATGGTGTACAATCATATAATGACGGGGATGGAACTGTTGGGCAGTCTCGGCGTCCTTGCCAATCTGCATGGATGGCTCATTGGATGGATACAAGTTGCAAGACAGCGGCCGGGGCTTCTCTTGATTGTGAGTTCATAGGAGATAATCATGTCAAAAAGCAGTGGCCTTTACTCGGTGGGTCAAAGATAGAGACTAACCTTTCTCTATGTGCTCAAGGATTCAGAAAAGTACGTAAAGTCAGAGCAGCTAAAATCATGGATGAGAGAAAGGTTACAAGTTCGCAAAATATGAAGGAAGACGGATGTGACAGTAAGCCATTTCCAATGTTCAATATTTGTCAAAATAACGAGAATATGGTAACTGTAAAAACCAAACAAATTACTATGCGTAGCAGAGAACAATTTGGATCTCATATTTATCCCGACTCTGGTCATGATCCCGTTTCTGTCGGGAAACCTGTGAGTCCCTTTCCCTCTATACTTGAACGGGTTCCTGCAGAAGCAGAAACTCCATCAAGAAACTGTAGTATTCAGCCTCCTAAGATAGTGAAGTTTCACAATTTTTTTGAAAAGAACAGTTGGGCTGCTTCAAGATCTTCTGACGATGATTTTGCGGGCTCAACTTCTGAAATTTTTCCATACGGATTTAGCACCGGGGCCCCAATACTGACCATGCATGTAGGAGAAGAAATTGATCCTTCAAGCTCTATGTTGGCATCAAAAGAACACCTAGTGAGTAGCCATCATCACAAGTACTCTCCTTGTTTGGCCCGTGAAAAGAAACTTGACCATACTGTAAATTCTAGACATGATCATATTGGTAAAGTATCATTCTCATCTGAATACAGTCGTCCAGTGCCATACAAACCAGAGAAATCATATCAGGGATGTTATTCACTACCTAGAATGCCATATTCTGTTAGTGATGTGGAAAACACGAGAATCTGCACCACTACAGACTCTATGGAAGAGCTATCTGGACATCCTTCCAAAATCTTCCGTACCACTCACCGTCTTTTAGTTACAGAAGAGACTGAGGTTAACTTGTCTGCAAGAGGTCGAATGTTTAGAGAGTCAACAGTGTCCGCCAAGTTTAAAGGGAAATTGTTTAGTGAAGTCCTCACTTTTTCTGAGGATATTGGTTTGCATGGTCGACAAGGAGTGAAGCTTCAGCTTCTTGGAGACTCTACAGACAGTGAAGAAAAAGATTACAGTGGGCATATCAAAACTTGTGCGACTGGTTTGAAGAATGAATCATCAGCTGATACCGCTACTATGGATATGAATGCTTTACAGGAAAACCATATTACTGGTATGTATTTTAACTTTGATACTTATTTGATAGTTTTTGTAATATGGATTACTTTCTAGGTTCACATTAAATTGCGTTTATACAAAGTTTATGATCGAAAACAAAAGTATGGTCTTGTTGAGATAGCTTCATGGTTATCGTGTTTGTCTTACATTTGTATGAAGTTTGATCCTGGTTCATTTGTTGCAGGAATGCCTCCCTCTCCATCCAATAAGGTAACTTTTGCTATGTTCTGTTCCTTCAAATAAGTAATTTTATTTACAACTCGCATGCTCAAACACACAAAAAACCTCGACTCCCAAACTATTGCCTATCCTCAGTTTTATACATAGTAGAGCTTACAATTGGCTCACAAGGTCCTATGTAAAATGATTTGTGTGGATATCAGCTTATTTCTCTCTAAGCAAATTGAGCAGTTATTAAGATAAACAGGGGAGTTTAGTACATAAAGTCATTGACACTTCAAAATAAGTAGTTGAAGCAAGTTACCGTTAAGGAGGAATGAACATAAATAAAATCTGATCTTCCACTAGAGATGGATTGATGTCCAGACCTTACAAACCTCCGTTAGCAGAATTATCTTTGGTCACTTGGAAGTTCTGCTTAATTTTCGTTATAGAGTGAAGCTGTAACCCCAAATCATTTCATTCAAATCCTAAAATTTCACTTTCAAAATATGTGTTCATGATTAAAGCACAACAAGCACACTTATTTAGGGGAACCTAATCCTATATATCCTTTCCAAATTACTTCTCTTTATATTTTCTCCTTTTATCGGATAGTTTTGAAAAGTTTCAAAATCTATGTAGTAACCTTTAAGAATTCATGTTAAGCTGCAATGATTTTTTTTTTTTTTTTTGTGTGTGTCATGACCAAGTGTGATTTCTACAGGGCTTAAATGGGGACCAAGTCTCACCCTCATCTGCAGTTGCTTCAGTTAAAGGAGACACTGGACAAATAATTTGGAACACTGAGCTACTTGATATAAACCGAAGGTTTCCTGCGTTTCACACTGCTGCAACCTCAACAGACAACAAGGATGCAAGCCCGTCAAGAACCCAAAGTCTGGATGTGGAACGCCTTATCTCCAATGCTGAGCAGGCTACAGATTCAAAGTCCAATGCATGGCCTGGCGGCCTTTTTGGACCAGATCCAAGCATCAGATGGGTGAAACGTCTCAAGCTGAATGTTTCGGATTCTATTTTTCAGGGTACCAAGAGCTCCAAAGTCCAGGAAGTGTCTTCTAATAAAAAATCAAATAAGTCCAGCAAAATCAGGAAAGGCAATATAACAAGCTTGGAGGCCACAGAGAGTAGATGTCATGGTAATGACAATATGGCACAAGACCAGACTGCGGTGGTTTTGAGGATTGCTGACAATTCAACTGAATCAGGTGGGAAATTTTCAGATAAAACGCCTACATATTCATGGATTCGAAGGTGGTGCCACAATCAATCTATGACCAGGAAGAAGAATCCTCAAGCAGTCAGAATATATGAACCAGAAAGTTTGAATGAGACTTCCGATAAGTTTCAAAAGAAGCAGTTTCCAAGCATTGCAGCTATGGCATTGATGGGGAAGGCCATGACTGGTTTTCGCCCCTGTGAGTTTCACAAAATGGGGTCTTTGGTAGTCTGGAACACCGAGGGCTTTTGATACAAGCATTTAGGTAGGCATATCCTGAGCGTTTTCGTACTGGTTCTTCAATGGTTGATGAGGAGAAGAAATGCTTTGACCTCTGTCAGCACTTGGGACGTAAAGTTTTGGCGTGAATGTTTCTTGGTATGTCCTTACCTATACGTGTTTTTGAACTTTTAGCTGTCATCAAAGGGAGTAGTTTTTCTTGGATGCCCATGCTTCGCCTCGAGCATTGCCACTTAGGCGGCAGAAGAAACTGAAATAGTCATCTACACATTTATAATCTTGTATGTAAATTATAGAGCAGTCTTCTGTGCTGGGAAGTTGGAAGACTTATTTTTAATGTAGTTCATTCCTAATATAAAGATTTCATATCATAAAGAAACATCATGTGGATGTTTAAACCATTTTTGGTTTTGTGCTGTTTTTCTTTTTCTTCTCTGTGGCCAATGATTAAGCGTCAAGGCTCAAAAGACATTTTTTATTTACAAAAACGTTTGTTGCATGCATCAAAAATGACATATACTTTTCATGTACTCTTTAGAATCAATCTTATCCATCCATTTTAAAA
>JAYMTE010002147.1:0-11731 GCA_036897545.1 Pelargonium fulgidum
ATTGGATTTCTTATCTGTCGTAATCCATCGTCGTTATCCAATTTATAGTTATCTAATCCAGACGATCAAACACAGCCTTAACATTTATGTGTGTCAAAACACACAATAAATTAAAAAGTATTGAGAAAAATGTCTTCGATAACGGAAAGCATATTTTTTTTTTTAGAGAACCGTATGATCGATCATATTTGTAGTAATGATAAGAGGCAAGTGAGTACTATAAAATCATGAGTCAAAAAGGATGGGAAAGGTAGAAAAAAAGATGGAGGTGGACATGCATAAACCCTAGAGGTATATGGCTTTTTATATACATTTTTCTGGAATCAAAGAATTAGGAACATATTTTAGGCAGGCCCATACATGCATGGAGTGGAGCTAGAATATATGGAATGAATAAACCAAGTGGTGACTGATGAGAAAGTTTGATCCTGCTTGTACACTTCTACTTCTTTTTTCAAAAAGTATAGATGCTTGTACCCTTGAGATTGAATTAACTAGGGGTGGAAATATTCTCTCCCCTAGTTTTGGTCATCATCGATAGTTGAGGTTTCATTCCTTATTTTATTTCAACTTGGTTTGGTAAGGTACGGTATGACGTAACAAATGATTTTATTTCGACTTGAAAACGTAAACTATTAGCTAGGTGAAGAGCTCGACTTATGACATATTAAATGACGATAAATTTCTAGTTCTTTTAAATTGAGATTACTTAACATTTTATCTCACATGCAAAGACCCTGAGCATAGACTAAAGAAGAGATATAAGACGACAGATGGGTCACTTAGACCCAACTAAACTGGCTATGATCTCTTGCGAGGGAGTGGTATGGAATCTCACATTGACATTATGGTATCAGAGATGATTTAGTTAGATTTATTGATGTATCTGTCTTATTTTTATTATAGTTCATGTACTGGTCCCTACAAGTAATTAGGGGAAGTGTTGAAAATTTTCACATGAAAATAATATAAAGTTTGTAACTCTATGTGAGTGTTGAGGATAAATGTGAGATTCTTTGACAATAATATCTTGATATGAATGATTGAAGCATGAATGATCTTTTGAGATAAAGTTTTATGCAAATAGAACACTTGTTGAAACATGAAAGTGGTGATGAAAAAAATCTCACATCCGACAAAATGTAAAATCAACAAGATATGTTTAAAGATGCATGTGAGACTACCAACAACGTGTTAGGCCTATTAAGATCACCACACGGAATCAAAAATTTCTGTTTAGTTTTACTGATGCGACGCAACTGAGAATTAACTTAAATGAGTGAGAATCCGACTATTAGAATTTTTTTATGAAAATATGTTTAAGTGATACAATTGTCAAAAGTTTAAGAACCATAAATTATACATAGTGTTGTTTGACTGACAATTTAAAATGTAACTAACAATCAATTTCAATCATAAATAATATAATTGTTTAGTGTTGTTAAAAACCCAGCCAGCCATCTACTTGACCGTGTGGTTCTTGATTATGCAGATACATGTACTCTCCATCGCTTGGTTTTTGCCTTTTTTGATAAATATTAAGCCAAGGCTTTAATTCTACGGCGTTCTTTGGACTTTGAGAATGAGGAACTACATACTATACATTAACTACAACAATTTGTAGGATATTATCTATTCTTTTTCCTGAATATAGTTTCACGTAATTTTCATTTTAAGAATTTGCGTGATGCACGATATACAAAAACTTACTCGTTCAAGATTTGCAACAAATTTTTAATACGAGAATTGTGATGCCATTTTTAAGAGTACACAAAATTTTGTGACATATTTGGACTACAAGAAATTATGTCGCAGAGGAAAAAGATAAAAGTACCCTTTACCAATGGTGAAGTTCGGGTCCACCCTAACTTGATAAATAACGTATTTGTAATTGTTGAACTAATGTTGATACTAAAACATGTTAGGCAAAATGATTTAAGCATTTTAAATTCCCTATAAAATCTCAAGTTCGACAATATAGGGTGGAGTTTTGGGTTAAATGGGAGAGTTACCCTCTGTTGAGTAGAGGGTGATCTCTCGCATAAAACTAAAAGAAATGAACCCCTCCACTTTCAACCTACTGGCTCCGCTACTACCCTCGAGTCCTTGACCTACAATTCTGTTTTCGTTCTCATTTTCAATCCCTCCAAATGAGATTTTTCCAATTTCCTTACGGTCAAATGCCTAAAATATGAGACAAGCAAGTAAATATAGAAAGGGAAATAACCTTCTCATTCCAATTATAACATAATTCAAACTCTACTTCAGAAGAATGAACATTTCACAGTAATGTCATCAAAGACAAAATATTCTAGTTCTAGTCAGTATGGCTTGGTTCACTACAGGTACAGAGTCTCCAATCAGAAACAAAAACAAGACTTGATTACAGTTTCAGTCTATGGAACTACCTCGGCCAGCACTCGCGAAAGTTAAAGAAACTTCTTCTCTTTGTCGGTAATTATCATATGTTTCGACAATGTCCATTGCTTAACGTTAGAGTAAATAGCAAGCAACACAAACTGAGAGAAGCAAAGAAGCATAATCACTGCTTCAAAAAGGAACGGATACTTCTCTGGAGGATGCATGGTTAGGTATATAATATGGAGAACGAGAGAGCATAGAAGAAGGAAGGTCATTGCATATGATCTGAGAGTAGAAGGCTGTACTTCTGCTGTTGTTGATCGTCTTCTGCCAGGTGCATGGTAAACAAGGACGAAGAGAGTGTATAGAGCCATATATGGCAGAACCAATTTGTCACGAGATAGAAGGGGGAACATAGAGAGCAAGGCATAATGCGTCAGCCAACTAAAAAGAAAAGGCTCTTCCAAAGCCAACATGCTTGCAGGCAGAAGAGGTAGCAGAATAGACTTCTCGTGTACTACGGTTTTAGAGCACAACATGCAAACAATTGCCATAGAAGATATTTTAGAAAGAAAATAAATAAATTAAACTAACCATCATATTAAGAGGGTGAACTTTTGCTTACCTTGGAAAGAGAATAAGTAGAAGGAAAGAGAACTATTGAGCAACCCATAAAGGAAACCTAGATTGCTTGGGGCTCTTATCTGCTGAACCATTGACGGTACAGAAATCGAAAGGGTTGCAGTGGAGCAGAAAAGCTTCAATGACTGAGTTGTAAACAATCTCTTCCATTTTATGAGAATGGAAGAGGTACACCAAAAGTTTGCTACATAATCCTCATATATCCCTCTCTCAAATGGAGCAAGACGAGAAAGAACCTGCGGGGAGCAACAAGATTATGGGCTAAGAGCAAAACTAAGTGTATCCTATTATCAATTCAACTAGAATGACTACTAATGTGCTCTTAATATTGTCTTGTCAACTAATTTCTTTCCATGAAATAATAAACAATGTGCACATTAATATATGTTAACTGTCTACAAAAGAAAAAAAAAGAAAAAAAAAAAAAAAGAAGAAAAAAGAAACAACCAATAACCTTAGAGGAGTGTTATGATTATGATCTGTCCAGTTTGAATTATAGAATGTGTGGAGAAGATGAAGCACTAAAATACTTCAAACTACCTTATTCAAAGTTAATTGTCTACAAAAGCAACCAACACTTCATCACTGCAAAAACAACGGCACCTATAGAAGTAACACATTTCATAGATACGGTCTATCCATCATTACTTATAGAATATGCGAAGAACGTGAAGCACTGAAGCATTTCAAACTACCTAATGACCGTTCTTGAGGCCTCGGTACAAGACAATTCCCAAATAAGATGAGATAAAAGTGATCCACATCGAGTAAATGTGAGGTTTTCTGCTACTTAATAAGTAATATGTGCCTTTGCAGGCTATTAGTTGGGCACCCAAACATTGTATGAAAGCAGGATTTAGTTCCAGACAAAGCTCGCTAGGTGTTGTTGACCTCGTTTATGTTAGATCACATAAAATATATATGAGGCTTCCATCTATTTAGCAAGTTATACAGGCCTCTCCACTCAATGTCAATTCCTTTTGAGTTTGATCCTCAAACAATAAGTATTGTGGATGATTTTTGGCACAATTTTGAAAGAAGTTCCATGCTATGATTTGTTTTCCCATTTATGTATTATTCCAAATGAAAGAGAGGAGGAGTGGAAATTTTCATCCAACCTTTGATTGTTTGGTGAAATTTTGGATGGATAGATGTACCATTCTACTTAAGTCCCTACACAATAAAAATAATAATAAATAAGGAGTAAATTCATATGCTTACCCCGAAAAAGGCATCTGCTGAATTGAGATAGGGCCACCAAACAATAGAAAATGTTCCCAAGACCACCAAGCCCAGTTTCAACACCTGAAGAAGTGGATTCTGGCGCCTTAGGCATCTACCAAACAGATGGCTGAAAAATGCTGGAGCAAAGTATGCACTCATCTGTAGAAGGTACACCCCAAAACAAATAAGGTTCCGAAATAAATTCCAGGGAAATAGTATATTTACACAGTAAAACTAGTTAATTAAATTAAATGTTAGGATAATAATCTTGTAAAGTTCTTTGTCATTTTCCTAGAAATCGATTTTTGTTTTTAAGTTCTATATGGCATTGACAAGCACTAATCTACAATGTACTTGAGTATACAGACAAAATAATTCAAAACAATAAACCTATCGAAGGTTCAGTATACATACAATTGTAAACAAAGTGCATCAAGTGAAGAAGTCTATCACAGAATCAAGATGATTTCCATTAAGCTATTTTAAACTTGTTCCAAAGCTGAAAATTGCAGAGCAAGATGTATGAGCAAACATTTTGCATTATTCATGTGCATTTCTGAGCTATTTTCTTCTTTATTCGTTATGTTATTCTTTAACCATTAACCAGATTTCTGAGCTATACCGCCTATTAAGTAGAAGCAATAGTGGATGTGTACATAACAGATCTGCTTCTAACTACATTTCCTACTACTCTCAAATTCAAAAACTCCCACAACTTTCTCATATCATATCACCCTTTAAAGCAAAACTGAATAAAATATATTTGCTGCATGATTTATGTAGCTAATTAAATGTTGTTTGGAAATGGTTTTGGTTGTTGTTGGGCAGGGAGGAATGTGGGTGACAAGGAAAGTGGAGGAACATATATTAATGAATTACACACAAAGTACAAGAGTAATTTTGCATCTTCGTTAGACAAACTGGCTTCTTTTTCCAAGCTTACAATAAGCTATTTTCTTCAGATTTTAATCACCGAAATTTTGAAGCTATTTGGTGACTATAATCTGGTTTGACACTTTGACCAGATTATAATCTAATCCAAGTGCCTTCTATGTACACCATATCATGCAGATGAAAGATGTTAGAAAGTGACAGTACCATATAACAGATGAATGAGAAAACACCTGTTTGTGATTGAGGGCAAGACTGAACAGAACAGAAGCAACAAGTTCTTTTTCAAGAAAAATAGCAGCAACAGCTCCCATAGTAAGGCCCAAGCTGATACAATTGTACTGAAACAGAACTAATATAAGGATGAGAAGCCCAATCAAAATTAAGGAAAAATAAATAGAGTAATAAAGTAAGAAGTTGTTTTAGAACCTGAAAGTGGCCATGGTCAACTAAGATCAGACATGGGCTGATAAGAAGGATTGCCATGTGCCATGCCATGTCACTTTTATGTTTGACAGGACGACCACTGTAATAGGCTATAATGAAATAAAACACTGCCGGAAAGAACAGCAGGAAATCCGATGATAAAACTGTCCACCTCATCAGTAATTTACTGCAAAAGTAACATAGAGAAGGCAAGCAGGTAAGAAATTCATTACAAAAAGAAATGAGAAATTGGGAGAAGAATGGAAAAGCACTATAATACCCACCCAAGATAGGACTCATGTCCTCGAGAAGTGAAAAGCGAAACAGAATCCGGATGGAAGAATCTGAGGAATAGCCCATGAACATAACTCTGGTACGCAGTAAGAGGAGGGTAATCAAGTCCCCAATAACTGAGATCATTGGTGGTGCTGTTACGGTACCATTCATTTGCAGGAAGATTAGTCGTGATCTCCATCCAATGCCTCTGTGCCTCAAAGTCCCCATACTTGGGAGGGTCCCCAGCGCCAGAGTAAGAATGTAGTGATACAGCTACTCGAACAAGAAGTGCAAATACAGCAATACAAGAAAACCAAGCTCTAAATTCATAGTCAACAAACCACCCCAGCCAACTATCTTTGTTCCCACTCTCACCTCTCACCGCCTTCCTCCTCCCCTCCCCTTTCATTGCCTCTTTATCAATATTTACTCAGACACCAAGTGATCAACTCCCATCTTTATCAAGAATCCTAAATAAAGTAAAGCAAACCTAGTAAACAACTAAACATCAATCTCAATATGCAAACTGAAGACTTAATTGATAGATCGCCACAGAATCGTCCCAAAGTTGAAAATGTGAAATCAAAATCAACATTTTACAGGCTAATCCGCAACTTATAACATTTGATCAAGCAAGATCACAAAAAATCACGTAAATGCGAAATCCAATTGAAGGTGAGAAACCACAAAATTTCACTTTTTCTAGCATACAATCCGACAAAAATACAGAGAGGGAACATGAAATTAACGAAATTACCGGTGATTTGCCGGAATCCGCCGAGGTGAGTGGCGCCGCCGAAACTGGGAGAGACGACTAGCTTCCGCTTTCACAAACTGGGATTTTCAACGGATGAAATGAAACAAATGGGCTTGGGTCGGGTCAAATCAGTTACCGGTTACAGGAAGCGGGTATGGAGATCCGGATACGGTTTTTCTTATCCAGAGCTGAAC
This sequence comes from Pelargonium fulgidum, assembly GCA_036897545.1. Classification (NCBI taxonomy): domain Eukaryota; kingdom Viridiplantae; phylum Streptophyta; class Magnoliopsida; order Geraniales; family Geraniaceae; genus Pelargonium; species Pelargonium fulgidum. The sequence goes on from JAYMTE010002147.1 coordinate 6,772, forward strand.
CGAAGCTCACAATGGTCTCTTCTCCTTCTTATCTCCTCCCAACTCCAATTCTCTCTTGAAGCTCAATCGGACCAGAAGATGTTGTCAATGTCGGTTCAAGCCAACATCAATGCCTCAATCACCAAACCCTCCATCTCCGTCGCTTTCAAGCCCTTCAGAGCATCCTCTTCACTCTCTCTAAAGCCAAGGACCTCTATTTCCGGCTCCAAACTGACTCTCAGTCGCAGGCTCACCAGAAAGCTCGACCTTTCGGCTTCTGTGTCCACATTCCCAGACGGAGATGCTCTCGCCGGAGATGCGCTCGCCGAAGATGCTCTTGCCGAAGACGAAGATATTGTCTCCGAATCCGAAGAAGAAACTGTAAAAGAAGAAGAAGAGGTCCCATTTTACTCCTTTTTCTCTTTGTATCTTGTGTGTGCATGTAATATACATGTATTTATAGTTTTCTTTTGTGGTGTTTGATTGGTACAAATGATAGGAGAGGTAATTCAGATTTAAGTAAACTCTGTTCTTGCATATAGGAGTGGCACGTTTTAGTTTTGCTACATTTTCTAGGATTAGTACAGATTTGTATCCCATTTTGTTGTCATTACAACATAGTAGATGCAAATGTAGGCAGGACTTCAATTGTGCTACTTAGCTGCAATATTGTCTCATGTTTAGGTCATATGATAATCATTTAGGAATGAGAGTCTAGTTCCACATTTGGGTAGACACTAGACAGTGATTGAAAGGTTGAATTGATCGGGACAGAATATGTATGAAAAGAAACTAATAATCCTATTATTGTTATCTCCCATGCTGGAATTGCAGCAAATGGAGTAAGTGGTAGTATACTAGTATGCAGTTCCCAATATAGAGTATTGTCATAGTACTGTTGGTTATGTAAACGAGATTCATTCCAGTATCATGATGAAGTTTAGGAGAGTTCTTTTGTCCGACTCACTTGTATAGCTAGTTTAAGATATCCAATTTGGGATTGGAAACTTTTGCAGGATTGAGCATGCAACATTTCTCTTATTTATCAGAAGGGTTTCCGTTAGACATCAAAGTTGGTCATTTGGCTTCCTTTCTCAGCCACTTTTTTGTGCTCAATTCATTTTGTTCCTTGATACTGCAGTTGCTTGAAGTCGATGTTGATACAGTGACGAAACCAAGGCTTGTATTGAAGTTTATTTGGATGGAGAAGAACATTGGTATTGGGCTCGACCAACAGTTACCTGACTATGGTACAGTCCCTTTGAGTCCATATTATTTTTGGCCAAGGAAGGATGCTTGGGATGAATTGAAGGTGCTGCTAGAAAATAAGCCGTGGGTATCTCAGAAGCAGATGGTTCTCCTTCTCAATCAAGCTACTGATATCATCAACTTATGGCAGCAAGGTGGTGGAAAATTGACATCCGCGCAGTCGTCGTAAGCTTAAATGTAGAATTTTTTGAACTTTGATGCTTTGTATTACTAAGAGTCTTATTCATCGTGAAAGTTGGGCTTGTCTATGTTGTAACCTACTGCATTAGACTGCTTCCAATTACTTGTAACAGTTTTTGTCAAGTTTAAATTGAATGTGATTCCTGTGTACTTACATTAATATTTGAATTGTATTCCCTTTATGTAAGGTATCTAGAGTATATTTATAAGGTCACTTCAACCTTCTTTAATCTTTATAATAGCACATATCTTTTTTAGCTACATCTACTGTATCCTGACCTCATTAGTTCATAACATATTTAGAGACACATCCTACGAGCGTTATCTGATTTATCTAGTTTGACCAGGTATGCTTCATTTATTTTGATTGAGAAATGAGTACTGTACTAGTGAAATGAATAGACTTGCTGAAGAAACTACTGAAGCTTACGTTATCTTGTTAATTGGTTTGGTGTTTCGGTGTAGCTTTACAGAGTTACTAGGTATCCTTGTCCACCATACTTGAGAGTTGAGACAGATTTTAGATATTAAAGGAAAGAACTGTATCGATTACATGATATCAACATTTGTTTCTACCCAAAATCGTTTTTATTTTTTTATGCAATATCAGTTAATCTTAAATTCAGATTTCATATAAACAGTGTGTTAACAATTTAAACTTCAGAGCAAAAATATTTAGTGGGCTCTAACATGCATCATTGAGTTTTGAAGAATTGTTGTAATGACTTTTAAGTCAATGAACACAATGAACACATAATCTTGGGGAAAAAAAATTAGACTTTATTTCATATATAGTGTAGAAAAGAAGAATAAGAAGGATTCAAACCATACAAACCAACAATAATATTGGAAATTTATACCTAGTGAAAAAAAAATTTCACCACTCTGGTGTTCTCTTAGTGGCCTCTAAGTACTGGTATAGTCCTTACTGAGAGGAGCTTCCTATCTATACTTGAATGCTGTGAGCGTTGTTTCTGTTCAAAATCTGAGCATGACTTTGTACTTTCAAACTTTGATTTTCTTTCCATATGATGCATCATGGGATCGACTTGAGGTTTCAAATTCAATTGAATCCGTTCTGGGGATCTGCAAGGAAGCTCATTGCTATTCTCGTCAGAGACATCTTCTTCTGAGACTGAAACAGTGTTTGTCTCATTGTGCTCTGTTTCATTGATGGACGAGTCATGCTCCCCGCTGGTTTTCAAGTCATCGTGCTCCTGCTGAGGTATGTTTTCTGGCTTATCCTCTGTGACTTCACTTTCAATTCCATGCTCAGCTTCTACATTATCTTCACTGCATGTCTCACTTTGGCATATTAGATTTGCAATTGTCGTCTCAATTTGGGTATCTCTGTCTGAATTAGAGCTTGAGACTGATAGTGTCCTTTCTATTTCTGGTTTGTTTTCACTCTCTTGGTCTTCTGGTTCTGTGCTTAAGTTGTCATTTGGGTTGATCTCGTTGAAACTCAATTCTGTGTTTGAGTTCTTGATTTCTTCTGATGCTGCATACTCATTGATATGAACTTCAGGTGTTGCTTCATATATAATCAGCTGTTGATGATTGGATCCGCTATGATCATCTGAATAACTGTCCTGCGTGTCAGCGCGGGAAAGCTCAACTGCAGCTTTAGCAGCAACTGCTGCATATGCTGCTGCTTCAAACGCCTCTTGAGCAGCAGCGGCTATGCCTCCAAATTTCTTTGCTTTAATCGATTCGTAGAGCCCCTCGTCCCAGCCCATCCGCTGGCGCATATTGTTGATTTCATCAACAGCTTCAGGTTTGTAAGGCTTTACTGATTCATCACTGCTTGTCTCACTTTTTTGCACCTAGAAAATATCAAGAATGATGTTAGTTTTGTATTATTTGTCGCTCTGATTAATGTTTTGTGCAGTTAGTTTTGCTTACCTTGCGACTTGCAGAAGCATCTTCCTCGTCTTCCTTCAAGTTGAGAGCTATACCGCACTCAGAAGCAATTTCCTTGAGCATCTTCAGCTTGTTTTCCATGCTCGGTTGTCTTGTTGAAAGCTTTTGTATCATCTGTAAGGACACCAAGAAAGGACTGAGAATCCGAGACTCACGAACACTACGATTTGATGATCTCTACAAACGTTCAACAACAATTACGTACCTTGGGGTTCACTTTGCAGTTGTTGCGCAACTCTGCAGCGCGAGCAGCAAACTCCTTCCCGAATCTTGAGGCGAAAGTCCCGCGAATATGCTGAAGCTCCGGGAATTCCCCGCAGCGCGTTGCTGCAAAGATCAGGCTCGAAATCGCCTCCTGCAGCTCATCCGGACACTCCCTACACAATCAAGAACACATAAAATCAGTACTAGTACTTTAACAAGGTAAAGCAAGGGAATTAAAGAAGTGGTTTTTGGTACTGACTTGTCATTTTGCAGGAGGAGGACTCTTTCTGTCAACTGGTGGATAAAATCCTCCATCATAGCAAACACATCCACCATGTTCTGCTCCTTGATCACATGCTCAACCTGCAGTTCAAGAAACCCGAGATCAGATTAGGGAAAGACGGGGAAGGAGAGATTAAAGATTAGTTACAAGTAGAGATTATTTACTCGCAAGAGAGCGCGATCTTGATGACCGAGGTTCAAGAGCTGAACGACATCAGATCGAGCATTGGAGGACCGGACTTGGCGCTGGTTCTTGAGGATGGAGAGCCTACAGAGTGCCAGTTTCGCAAGAGCCTTGAACTTTGAGGTTCTAAATCCTCTTCTCAGTAACGCATCCATTTTCCGACCCATCTTTGCTCTTTGTTGATTCTTGATTCTTGATTCTTGTTTGAACAAGACTAGCAAAGCACACATATATATGAGTAGTTGTGGACGTGTGAGACCAGAAAAAAGGTACACACCTGCGGTACAATTGGAGTATAATATTCTATGGTTTGAATGGGCCAAGGTAGGGAATTGGTCAGAAAATGGCGGCTATAGGTTTCAATTTTCTGGAAGAAGTAAACAAGAAACTTGCTATCATTGATTCACATTTTGATACGTAATTTTTTCTGTTGTTTGTGTGTTTAGGTTAACAATAAAAAAAGAAGAATATTGGACCGTTGATGGCCATGCACGACTATTATATTCGGACAATTTTGACACGCTGATTTGGTTTGGTTGAAACTAGGTGGACTCTATGAAATAATTCACGTTGCACATGCATTGACCCACCTGCCCCTTTAAAATTTGTAAACATTACAGATGAAAATCATATTTTTTAGAACTTGTTTTGTTTCTTTCTTTGTCTTTAAATGTTTTGTGTAGATTCTGGGCTGCTATTTAAGTGAGACGTTAATTACTACATTCCTCGTTTTTTGTTTTTTTTTTTTTTTCATATGAACTATAAAAATACACAAATTTATCTTCACGTGTTAGGAACATATATAATAACCATAATCAACGTTACTAGTTTTTTTATCCCGGCATTGCTCGGGTCTTTGTTGTTTTACTTTAGTTATTTCTTAAGTGTAGTTCACTTAATGATCCACTCTCTCGTATATGAGTAATTGTTAACTTCTTT
>JAYMTE010002148.1:0-11731 GCA_036897545.1 Pelargonium fulgidum
TTCATTATTTGTTCACTCACTTTTATGCGCTTTAAGATCATTGACCTGAATAAAGAAATTGTGTTTATGTTAATGTAACAGTTTCATTTGTGCATGCGTATGTACAACACTCATTATTTACTTGTATTATACTCTTTATTTTTCTCAAGTGGGTTGATCATCATTCACATCGTCTTTGTTCATGTGTTTATTAAGCAACCTCATTTGCAGTTTGATACATATAATTAATATCATTATTTATATTATTTCTAAATTTATAAGATTAGCATTAATAAAATTATATATTACTATAATTATAATTATCCATTATTCAACTATAATTTTAATAGAGTGGGCAATTAAAGAAAAGAATATTATTGAGAATTGTGGTTGGAACTGGAATAATGGTGCTATTATGATTATGAGGTGGACCTTGAAAGGTGATTAAATTAGGATACAAATTGTCAAAGATTTGGAAAACAATGGAATATATGAGAAAATGAACTCATGAGATTGTGAGATTTGAGACCAATCAAGCCCTGTGAATACACTAATTAATTCCACTTTCTAAAGTCCATGACATGACTTTTGGCTTCAAGTCTTTGTAGTAAATTGCACATCACAACAGCTATTTCAATTTTTAAAAAATTTCTATTGCATGTGATTTTGTTGGGTGAGAAAATACAGTTGAAGAAAATACATTAGTTTTGTCATGTAGAAACTGCCATTTTTATTTTAAAGTGGAGTGGTTGGTTCAAAATCTTTTCTCACTTGGCCAATAAAGCCAATTTATTGTGGAGATCATAAATCTTGCTAGCTATACTTTTCCACTTTTATTGATCATTTTAATTTTATTCTGGCAAGTGACCTAACATTTGCTAAATCACAAGAAGCTGTGATGGTTTATTTTTGGATCCACTCTACAACAATTTTGGCTCCATTCAGTTTTCTTTTGCCAACCACTAATACCATGGTTTGTTCATTTGCAAGTACAATAGCTACCTTTTCACAATGCACTTTTTTTCATAGCACATTTAATGTTAAATGTCCTTAATTGTGTTCAACAATCACACCCTTTCCATCCATGTGAACGATTTTGACTTTTGTTGTTCATAGATTGATGAACAAGTTATATGTATAAAGATCCATTGACAAAGAATTTTAGTCTGAAGCCAATGGTTGATATTCGGTCAAATTAATTAACATTTATATCTGTTACAGTGAATTTGTGGCGCCGAACACTTAATTATTTAGACTAATGTATGATTTGTTTATGTAGGAATGGGGTTCAACAGAGGAGGAACTCGTATCAAGATGGGGTATATGGAACCACATGCCCAATTCCTCCCGGCAAGAACTTCACTTACATTATGCAAGTCAAGGATCAAATCGGAAGCTTCTACTACTTCCCTTCCCTGGGCTTCCAGAAGGCCGCCGGGGGATTCGGGGCCATCAAGATCCTAAGCAGGCCCCGAATCCCTGTCCCGTTTCCTGAGCCTGCAGGAGATTTCAGTGTCCTCATTGGAGATTGGTACAAGTACAACCACAATGTATGTGACCAGCACAATTTTGTTTCCTTAGCAAGTACATGAACAAATAAACATTACATTGATTTCAACTCTTTTGTGTTAATTCAGACATTGAAGGCCATATTGGACAAGGGTCATAGGCTTCCCTTCCCCCAAGGAATTTTGATCAATGGTAGAGGATCCAATGGTGCATCTTTCACTGTTGAACAAGGTATTTATTTATATATGCAACTAATCATCAGGTCTCGAGATCTCATGTTCGAGCCTCGGTTTGTACGCTTGTAGTTTCTAGCAAGATTTGAGGATTTTGAGGATTGTGTTTTGTGCACATTGTTGTAGGAAAAACATACAGGTTTAGGATATCGAACGTGGGGCTTGAACATTCGCTCAACTTCCGAATTCAAGGTCATGAAATGAAGTTGGTCGAGGTGGAAGGAACTCACACAATTCAAACCTCATACACCTCGCTGGACGTTCATGTCGGACAATCCTACTCTGTGCTCGTCACAGCTGATCAGCCTGCCCGGGACTACTACATTGTCGTGTCCTCGAGGTTCACGAGCAAAGTCCTGACCGCTACTGGCGTGCTTCACTACAGCAACTCTGCACAATCTGTCTCAGGACCAATCCCTGCAGGACCAACCACAGAGATTGATTACTCGCTAAAACAAGCTCGTTCCATTAGGTACATTTGTTACACTAATGTATATATCATGACCAAAAAATTTATGTTGTTGTTACTTGTTACACAAGTGTCTGATCTTGTTTTGTTTGTTTTATGATCAGGACCAATCTAACGGCTAGTGGACCGAGGCCTAACCCGCAAGGTTCATACCACTATGGCCTTGTGAACGTTACTCGAACCATTAAGCTAGTGAGCTCTGCAGCTCAAGTTAATGGCAAGCAGAGATATGCAGTTAATAGTGTGTCATTTGTGCCCGCGGACACTCCCCTGAAGCTCGCGGACTACTTCAAGATTGGTGGCGTTTTCCGGGTGGGAAGCATTGCAGACAGTCCCACCGGGAAGCCAGTGCATCTTGACACATCTGTGATGGGAGCTGACTTCAGGTCCTTTGTTGAGATTGTGTTTGAGAATCGCGAAAGCATTGTCCAGAGCTGGCATCTTGATGGATACGCCTTCTGGGTTGTCGGGTAAGAACTAAGAACAATTGTCACTACTCTACAAGCCCGTCATTGAGTTGATTTAGTACTTAACTTGGACTTAACAATGTGTGTTAACTTGTTGCAGAATGGACGGAGGCTCGTGGACGCCTGCTAGGCGCAACGAGTACAATCTGAGGGATGCAGTTTCTCGCAGCACGACGCAGGTATGAAGTCTTTGCATAGCATTGCACCAAAATTTGTTACATTGTGTTACCAAATAGTACTAACACGCGATGTCACGAATATTGTTGAAACTGCAGGTTTATCCAAAGTCATGGACTGCTATTTACATTGCACTTGACAATGTGGGAATGTGGAACTTGAGGACAGAGTTTTGGGCAAGGCAGTACCTGGGACAGCAGTTTTATCTGAGAGTTTATTCGCCAGTGGAGTCGATAAGGGACGAGTACCCTATTCCTAAGAATGCACTTCTCTGTGGGAGGGCAGCTGGGAAACTAACCAGACCCTTATAAGAAGCTTATTTGAGAAAACCAGACCCTTATATATTATGATAACATTGTAACTGAAATGGATTGTTCCTCACATTCTTTACTTGATTTGTTGTATAATTTTTATAAGCTGTTTACCTAATAATAATTGAATGAAGTATTCATGATCAATAATATTGTTTGGTTGGACAGACATTGTCATATATGCTCATTTGGCATTTTTCGTGACAGATCTGCTTCTCTTGCGAATCGGGTTAGGTTTAGGTTTTTACAACAGAAGAAGGTACAATCTTTGATGTAACCAGTTTTTCTGTGCAATAAGTTTGGATTTGGGTTGCAAATTGTATTCTACTGTGATAGTCACAAGAAACTGATTTCTTAGATCATAATGTCCTCATAAAGTTTAGTAGACGATGTTGGATCGACAAAAAGTTCTGAATTCATAGATATAATATATGATTCACTACATATTGACAGAGAAAAATGTACAGAGATCAAATAGAAATAGACCTTATTACAAGAGTCCTCGAAATCAAGATCTTGCTTAGCAATAGGTAGCATATCGACGGGCTTGTTTGGAAGCATGATGATCTTGACACCAGTGACAAGAATGCTGTAAGTTTATTACACGAGTTCCATAGATTTCTTGGATCTATGATTCTGCGAATCCAGAACTAGCTTCTGGTTCCTTGAACAACTCTAGTATCTGCAGAACAGGACAAGTACATTTGTCTGATGGATATGCAAATAAATCCATATAACAAAGTGACTTGGTACTAGGAAAAATTGAAAGTAGATTACCATTTTCATAGTCGGTCTTCTAGAAGGTGAATCAATGAGGCACATTCGAGCTGCAATCATCATAATCTCCATCTCTTCGACGTTGTACTCATTGATAAGGGAAGGATCAACCAGAGTTTCGCTAGTGCCACTGCCTAGTAAAGGCCTTGCCTGCAAGTCAAAATGGGCATGAAAACTTGAAGTTAGAAAGAAATGAGAAACTATATGATCTTTCATACACAATACAAACTATATTACCCAAAGGACTAAGCTTTCGCGATTTGTATCGGTTGTTTGAATAGCCTCTTTCCCAGTGATGAGCTCCAGAAGCACAACACCATAGGAGTACACATCTATCTTATCACTAACTATTCCATACATTACATATTCTGGAGCCAAGTATCCAAATGTTCCAACAACTTTGAATGGTTTTTTCTTTGCTAAAGCTTGCTGAGGGTGATGTTGTGTTGTTGCTGACCCAAAATCTGATAGCTGAAAACGGAAAAAGACAGTAACTTGTGAATACAAAATCTCAAAAAACAATTGTTTTAATTCAATCACTACCTTTGATTCATATAGGCATGAATGTCATTCAACTACAGATTGAGATAGAACTTACTTGCGGTTGAGAGTTTTCGGAAAGGAGAATGTTAGAGGACTTCACATCCCTATGAATGATGGGAGGGTTGCAATGATGATGAAGGTACTCCAATGCCTTTGCCACACCAACTGCAACACCAACTCTCTCCTTCCACCTGAGCTGCTTCAACTTTTGTTTCAAGCTTCCTGATAGTAGCTTATATACAATTGCATTCATTTCTTTGCCAAAGCAATACCCAGTGATCTCAACTATGTTCTCATGTTTGATAGTGCTCAACATCTCCACTTCTCGGAAAAGATCATCTTCCAGCTTTTTTGTTGTTTTCAGGACCTTCACAGCTGCAGGCAGGCCATTATCAAGGTCGGCACGATACACCTTGCTATGTCCACCCAATCCAATCACCATTTGAGGGCTGAAGTCAATAGTGGCAAAGCTAAGCTCTTCTAGTGTGAAGCTTCTGATCTTTCCCTTCGAATCGGGAAATGCCAAATTTTGGAACAGCTTGTCTGCCTTGCTTTCAGGCACTTCTACTGTCTTCCAGATGCCTATTGGTTCCATGTTATCAGCTCTATGAACTGAACATAGCTTTGAAGAAGATGATATGGTAAATGACTTTTGCATGTGAATAGGTGTTCCTGATAGATCAAGATCAGAAGATGAGGATCCTGATGAGGACGGCGAAGAAGATCCAAGGGCTGCGGTTATAGAGCCTTGTTGTGAAGTTCCATGTCTCTTGATTCGAGTTTTGCCACCAAAATCAATAACTAAAAGGGTACAAGAAAAGGGCAACCCTCTGAGGCAAGAAGAAATGACCGAATCTTTAGGCCTGCGTGCACAAAATAAAATTTACTACGAAAACGAGAGATCAACTACTCATACTACTACTGTTATAGATACAATTTACAGTACCCTGAGGGGCTGCATCCGAGTACTAGGATTGTCGCGTAGTTGACTCGCGCTTGGTAACATAGTTCGGAAACATATGATTCTCCTACACAAACCTTAACTAGGAAATCCACCTACAATCAAAGGAACAGTATCATAAGCTATAAACTTCTTTCATTTCATCTGATGGTCATAAGCAATAATGATTGTAATGTGGAAATTTTATAAAAACACATACCCTCTTAGATTTGCAAACATCTTCATGGATATGGAAGGTGTTAGGATCAAAAGTATCGTCATCCTCTTCTTGAACATGAATGGCGAGGACAGAGTCCCCGGACTTGACATCCAAAGTGAGCACTCGGAGAAGCACATCTCTGCTGGAGTTGTCTGATTTGAGGCCAACAATGACAGTGTTGCTCGCGATGGTCCTGCTCTTAGTCCCCAGGACTGATAAGACTGAGAGGTCAAACCATTGGCTTCCAACCATGAGGATTAAGCAAGAAACTGACTTTCTCTATTTACTTGCAAGTCCATTGCAGAGCCAGCAAGTTTTCTTGAAATTTCAGTCCTGCTTCTTGAACTTAACATGGCCTCAAGTTTTTGTCATTGACTATGGCAATAGGTTGGTAGCAGTGTGATTGGCATGTTCTGCAGCCAAATCGAGAATTTATTTTCCTAGACAAAAAGCATAATCTGGTAGTTAAATTCAGATGACATACAATAATTGTAAACATAACTATGTCAGTTTTGAATAATGTACACACCAAATATCTTTTGTGGAAAATAGTTAGCTGCAAGACAGTGACATTGAAAAAGAGTTTTTAGCATTGTTCAAGAGTTTATAAACAAAATTTAAACTTCTATGGGCATAATGGTTTAGTTAGGCAGTAGAAATCATCTAGATTATATTGCAGTTCATTGCACAATCTGGTAAGTTACCAAACAGTTCAGGCTCAATAAATGATGGTGGTGGAGAAGATCAAATGAGCAACTGGAAAACACAGAAATGGAAACAATAATTACACCTTTTGAACCTTTGAATTTACTTGAAGGGTACAAAGGATCTAACCCCAGCTAGTAGGGGTGGTTGGGCAGTGTCAGCTAAGGGCAAACATTTAACATTTTAACTTCAGCTGCTATTCAATATAGCATGTGGTTGTCTACAAAAGAGACATTAATAAGAGCCATTACGCACTATACTAGCTGGAGATATTCCACAGCTGTACTTGTTACTCCCACAAAATAGTAGTAGTAGTAGTAGTTTCTGTATCTGAGTAATTTCAAATCAATGATTGTCAGTGAAAGGCATGCCACTTCCAAGCATAGGAAAGTCCTTTCATATTGCTGGCGGGATCCGGAATGCCAAGTGATTGAGACCGCGTTTGATTTCACTTCTTGGCTCCCGGGAGTGACACTGCTATGAGTCGGACGAACCAACTTTTGGATCATTGCTATAATGACAGTGATAGTTCTGTGAATCATAACTTACATGACATTAAAGAGTAAGTGCTCACAGATGACACTGAGGTTTCTCTGTACTTACCTAACGAATGGGTACAAATTTATATGAATAGTGTAAGATGGAGGCGGTAATGAAGGCGGACCAAACCTGTCAAATTTTGTTCCAAGATATAAGTAACGCATGTTCTAAGGGTTAGGTCTCACAATAATATTGTCCAGACAACCTCAATGTGATTTTGACTTGACTGTCTATACATCAAGGGAAAATCAAAATACAAACTATTCCTTCAACCAACCGGTACTGCTATGACTCGAACAAAACTTTTAACCATCTTACGGTTTGTGGACCTATTAGCTCAAAACAACAGAAGAATCTGCAGCATAACAGAGAGATGGGTATACATACCAATATACCATATGCAATTGCTGGGAAATGGAACTACTTTGTGCTGCAAGAAATATTGAAATGGCAGTCTTATCTGTGCCAATATTATTTCTCTGCATGTACAATAGTTGTTTTATCATAAACTGGGCACGGTGTTTCTAATACAATCAGGTTTTTTAGTTTATGTAGGCAGGCACTGGTAATTCCACATGAAAGACTGAGTCTACGAATTCCTAACTACATATTAAACCACAAGTTCCATTTGTATTGAAGCCCTGGACAGCAGTTATTACTCCGCAACCTGAAAAATACAAACAACAAATAAGCAAGAGCTATTTAAAACAAAACCGAAGAACAAGCATGACAAGATATTTTACTTTTTGTTTGAAATAAAAGTTCAAAACTAAAAGATAACAGAAGGTTCATATTATTAAGGGATTGTAATATGGGAGAGAGATCTAAGAGGTCGTCTTCTTCAAATTTGTAGACAGGTCAAAATGAGAGATAATAAGTGAAGAGAAACCATTACAATTATGAGCTAAAAGTTCAACTGACAGATAAAGTCAGTCAATGGAAGATATATGATTGAACTCATTAAACTTGACATTCAAGTTACTTTATGAAATGTAGTGTAGATAAGTAAATGGGAAAGATAATATGATAGGATAAGATATGTCTTATCTAACCAGACTAACACCAAATCGTCACTTAAATCATATATTTGAGGTTGAGAATTGCAGAACTTACTTGATTGAGAGGATTGTCTGGAGATTTCTTCCATAGCTTCCATATCAAATCCTTGTATTGGTTATGAGTGAGACCTGGTTTCTCCTCCTTTAGCCTTGGAAGTTCAGCCTCTTCAAAAGCCTACAAGAATAAAATAGATAATCAACAATGGATATTTAGAGAATAATTCAGAAAATCAATTATTATTGATTTGTCACTCCGTCTCAAAATGAGTGTCTTGTTTCAATTGCATTTTTTGTCCCAAAATGAGTGACCTTTACTTTATAAAAAGTTAATTATTCATGAATTTTCAATAGTATCTCTATAATAAGGTAATTAGTATCCTTAAAGTTTGTTAAAGCACATGTTCTTGAGGATACAAAAGGAAACGTAGCCCACTAACTTCTTGATTTTTCTCACAAGGAAAATCAACACACTCATTTAGGGACGGAGAGAATGCATTAATATCCATGATCTCCTCAATTGCAATCTCTATAGTTATTCACTTTCCCTTTAGCCATTTTAGGTAGTCAAACTATCAAGGCTATAGATGTGCTCTCGGCTCTCCTATATACTAATATTTAGATCAATATTATAATGTCTCTCTTATCTTTCAACAAATACAAACAGCAATACAGCTTACAATTGCTTGCATTATCACACCTCATAGAAAAAATGGGAAACAACAATAGTATCATTTATTATAAACAACATGAGTCATAATGATTATGACATCAAAACTGCATCAGCATCAGCAGCAGCAGCACATAATGTACAATGATGAATATCCTTTTAAAAAAATTGAGCAGTCCCTTGCATTTCCTCAAGCCTGGTTTTGAACAAGTATTTGTCAACACTATCATGTGCACTTCTAGGCTATGTTGTCTATAGGAAAACAAATTTCCCAACCCAACATTATGTATCTTCAACAGAAAATACATTAAATCATTTAATTGGAGAATTTTTATGTAATATGTAAGAGGAAAGCACACGAATTGAAGTTTAGATGTAAATTGAGTAAATGTTTTCAAGAAGGCGTTTACAACATCTCAGGAGTCAGGTTTTAAGAAAAAGTAGATCTAAAAACTTACAAGTTGCTGTGGAAAACTGAAAACATTAGTTCCCTGAAGAAATGGCATTGTGACTCTAAACTAAGGTCAAAATCATTAAAACTAAAGGTGAACCAGCATTCAATGTAATCTAGTAGCAAAGACATTAAAAACACTATTAGGAAAAACAAATCAGTAAGTAATAGTGAAATATAAGGTAAAGATACATTAGTACATATTAAAATAATGAGCAACTAGAGTTACATCTTGGGTAGCAACTTAGAAGTCCGACTCCCAAACATATTCAATTGTTTCTTGAGAGTATATGTTATGTTAAAGAATTTCCTAACTGAGGATACTAAGCTGAAGTTCACACCTAGGCACCGAGCAGAAGATTGCTCACGTGAACAGCTGCAACCGACATTTATACCAATCACAAGAACAGTCAGTTGCAATGTCAAGAACGTGATGTGGCAGGCTATTGCCTACCTCCAACACCTCAGACATACTAAAGTAGCATTTTGAGTTTTGGACACTTGTCAAATCTTAATTGGTGGCAGGTTCACTGCCAATAGCCTTTGGCCACATACTTCAGTAGACCCCATCTCTATTGCCACCCTCTTCTCCTCTAAATATCATCTCTTCACAAAGAGAGGAATAAGCCAATTTACTTGAGTGAAAATTCTATATATTCTCTTGCTTAGAGATTCTTATTTTGCTCTTGCCTTACTAGATAGTCGCCAAGACACACCTCATCATAGCTAACCGTTTGTTTCAAGCTATCCAGCATGTGGAAGCTCTCATAGAGATTTCGAGGTCATGCCCTTCACTTTCTGCAACTGTACCATTTTGGTTCTTCAACATCCAAATTTTATAATGTGGATCACCTATATCTACTCTCCCTAGTTGCAAACAGTGTACAGTTAAGATTGCACATTCTAGAACAAAAATCGTAGAATGACTAACGAATTATGGTAATTTTGGAAGGATTCCAGCATAACCAGAGTCCATTTACAGCAGCTAGACCGGCAAACAGCATTAGCCTAGTGACATGACAGCTAAGATGCTATGCTAGCGAGTCCCAAAAAGGCTCTCCTTCAGCCCACATTGGCTAAGCTCATCTATTCCTAGTTGTCACCAAAGTATGAATGACTTCAAATAATTGAAAGCTAAAGAATAGTGACTGCCCATGCAGCCATGAAGTAGCATTTTCAATTAGCACGGCAATATATGATAGCCTCGGGAACTAACAGCTACAACCACGAAGTCAGTAATCAGGCATGATGACCCTATCTCCTCTTTGTCCATCTCCACAAAACTCATACATACCATTCAAGCTCAAATTTTGCTTTTTAACAGATGTCAACATTTTGATTCACTAGGGCCTACAACTAGATGTACAAAGCCAATCCTATATCAGTTCAATACAATTCACAGGAAATTTAACACAAACTCATACAGAAAATTGAAACACTGGTTTCATTATTCGAAGCAAATATTGTGGATAAAAAAAATCAAACCTTAAATGAAGCCTTGAGCCTCCTCTCCGGATGCCTATCCGGCGGCAAGGGATCAGCAACAGCCATCTTCGCAATTGCATCCTCCACCGACCTGGCCTCAATAAGCGAATCGTCCCGATTGGTGTTGGTTACAAGCACCATACGCTCGTACTCCTCCTCCGCCGCCATCCTCTTCTGCTGTTTCTTGGCCTCCTCGGCCTTCCTGGCGATTTCCTTCTGCTCCTGCTCGCGGCGGTGGATGAGCTCCGCTTCCGTGACCTTAGGCACCGGAATTGACACCCGCCTTCTTATCAGGCTTCTTCGCGGCCTTCTCGAGCTCCTTCTCCTCCAGCTCGGCCAGGCGTCGGACCTCTGCGCGGCGGGCGGCGGCCTCGGCACGCTTCTCGGCTTCTTCCTCGCGGCGCTTGGCGGCCTTGGGCTTGGACCCCTCGGCTTCGTTCCAGTACTGCTCTTCCTTCTGGCGAGCGTCCCGGTCCTTGCGCTCCGTCTCGGTGGCGCTCTTGCGAGCCCTAGCCGCCTCCGCCTTGCTGTTCACGCCCATCTTCTTCGGCATATTGTCGCTGGTCGATTGTTCGATTCCGGCGAATCGGCGAAACCTAGGGTTTGTGGATTGGATCGCGAGAACCGACTGTTGAGCGAGGAGTGAAACGGCGATGACGACGGCACATCCTGAAAATGGCTTTGGGTCCTTCAAACGACAGGTCGTTTTGGTGGTGTCTTCTTTCGTATGTCGGTTTCTTTTACCTCTTATACGACAGGTCGGCCCATGTTTTGGGTAAAGATATTGATAATAAAATAAGAATTTTTGGTTTCTCATGAGAGAGTGTGGATGTATACCTAACTTTTTTGATGAAATATACATAATTATTGTAATAGCCATTTATAGAGTTTTAAATTCTATTAAAGCATAGCTCAATTTATGTGACACATTTGATTTTTCATTATGATTCTCAATGTACCTCACAACCAATTGCTCCAAGTATTATTTTTCTGAAAATACATTGGCCCTATCAAGTTTAATAAGCTTCAATAATTGCATACCTAATAATCATGGATGTAGGCAAATGGTGATGAGAGGGAATAGTTTGCAATTTGAATTTCAAATCACCTGTTGCCCATCGACTATACCTTTCGGCAATTTGAATAGGCCCCAACTCACCCTTCGTGAACGAGCCTTGCTGAAGAACTTTTGGGTTTTCA
>JAYMTE010002149.1:0-11725 GCA_036897545.1 Pelargonium fulgidum
GGGGGAGGACTTGCCTAGTACCCCCGGCTTGCGGATTTGGGTAACACCCATCCATATCAAGCAGTGGCTCGTTTCTCAAAAAAATCATTTGCTGGAGGTCATAAAAAATTTTATGTTTAGTTTAGATTACGTTTATGCTGATTTGCTAGGTTTGAGTTATGGTAGTTTGCTTAAGATAATTGTAATACCTATTTCTAATTAATAAAAGCAGCAAGTTCAAGGTCAAAAAAAAAAAAGGAAGTGTGAAAGCATCTCCAAATAAACTTGTTAGTTGGAAAACTTTGTTTCACATGATTTAGAGGAAGGAGTTATAATTGTTCTCCCCATTGCTTTTCAATTTTCAAACATATAATTTGCTTTTTTGCAGACTGCAACAAACTAAATTGCTTACAGTTTTTCCATATAAATTTGTCGATTAGAAAACTTTAATTTACATGATTTAGAGAATGGTGTTATAATTATATTCCCCAACTAGTATTGCTTTTTAATGTTAAAACATAATGACTTGCTTCTTTGCAAAATGCAACAAAGTAAATGGCTTAATGTCAACCAATCTATATAAATTCTCTTACAAATATTTTTTCCCATGATAGTCTAACGAACCATAGAGGCTTCATCCTGTGCTCCCGTATAACAAATGGCTCCTTCAATAACTAAAAGGCATTGTTTCCAAATTACAAAATCCTTACTCAGCCGATAAAAAAAAATTACAAAATCCATACTTTGCCACTTGTTCTCATACCTTAACAAGTGAATGTATATATTCACTTACAAGTATAATGGAGCAGGCTTACATATCACTAATTAAGGTATCAAAATAAGACTCGCTGTTAATTAGTTAATCAACACCTAGTTCTTCCCTTTATGATGAAAAAAATTTTGCCACAAGACTTTCTCATGGACATAATTGTCGACATGTTTCATTATCAGACAAATTCTTTCTAGACTAAAAATATCAATCATCTTGCATAGACAAAAAATATATATATGGAGTATATCTATCTTCCCATATATGAGCCGAGACAACAAAGCAAGTCAAAGAATAGCTCAAAACTTCAGCGCAAGAATTAGACCAAGACCAAGACCAAGCTTACAAATAAGTAAAAGAAAAAGGTCTACCTGCCATCATCACGAATGAAACCTTGATGCCAGAGTGGGCTGACTTGAAAACCTTCCAATACTCTTTTATTGAATTCCTACAAACCCAAAGATAACGAAGATATAAATAAAAGGTTTGCTACACTTAATAATGAATCATAATAAATTACAGTTTTCTGTTGGTGTTTTCATATGGAGATAGTAAATATTTCATAGGAAGGGAAACAGTCGGCTCATAGTCATGAGTCATGACAGCTACGCAGATGAGTTATAGAGAAGTCAATATCCCATTTGATAACTGAAATGGTACGAAAGGAAATGCAGAAATTTTAGTTCAGTGAACATTACCTGGTACCACAATTCATAGATCAATACCCCATTTATGTTATTTGGGACTCTGATAGTTATTAGAATATATGAATTAGTACTATATTATGTTTAGTTTGAAAAATTAGTATTGAGCATTAAATAACTAGAGAGTATTGAGTATCTATCTCTTGCTTCTTCTTCCTCTTGATTTCTCCCCTTTTGTCTATTAGTCCTCCCATTTTGTCTAAATTATATCCCTCTTCTCTCCTTCTCTATTTATTTCTCTGATTCAATTATTGTTCTACATCACTACCCATACTTCATGTTTAATAATGCAAAATGTGAATCGTGTACTGTTGGAATATCAATCACCAGACAATCCCAATTTATGGGGGCGGAAATGGTCCGCAGTGGATTTATGACATGGAGAGTAAAAATGTTTGAAGTTATTCATTATTGTTTCGAAGGTTTCCAAATAATAACATGACCAAATGCCAAAATCGGTATACAATTGATTTCCTGCTTCCCTCAACATACTGCAAATATGTTTCTATGCAGCACTTTTTATTTGATGACGTATACTAGAAAGTGATTTCCTAATATTTATTATACGTCAGTTGTAGCTTTTTATGCACTCCTATTATCCTAATAGCAAGATCATTAACTAGCAACTATGTAAGAAATTAGCAACAATATGAAAGAAATTTTTCAAATCCAAACCAACTAGAAGCAAAAACTTTTCTTTAACACATAAATTATTGAGTGTTTCACACTGATGGTACAAGTAGAATCCATCATTGACTCATTGTTGAATGATTACCACTACACTAAGGATCCTAATGCTGTAGTCATATGAATAATAAGCATGCCGCTACATTAAGAAATTCATCTTACAGAACCTCAACCAAACTGTCGCCAGGATCAAGTATAAGTAGAAATGAGAGTGCACTTGATGGTCATATCCACAGACTAAATTCATATGTACTAATCTAGAGATCAGTTCAAAATTTCCAGAATGATTACTTTTAACACTTAACTAGTAACAAGATAGATCCAAATAAAGCAAATCAACCTGAGGAGGAACCTCCTTGTTTGGAGGCTTCGACCCTTTTTCGGCTACAAAGGTATGCCCTAACATTAGCTCATGCCTACCTGTAATATATAAAGTCACAAGCATTACTATATAGATATACAATATTGCTGATAAGATAAATAAAACGAAATAGAAATAGAAATTAAAAAAAAAACTGTCGATTTGTCAACTAAAAGGCACTCAGTTCTTTCATATGACAAATTGTATATAAGTTGACAAAGTTGCTTTCAGACCAAGCAAGTATCCACATAAAAAAGACCGAAAATGCAGCAGACGAGTGTGTTATGTGCATGAGAGCTTAAAACCCATAATCTAACATACGATTAACCACAATAGTTCCATATGCGTAAACAAAAAAGTTATCATTTAGAAAAAGTTTCCTAGTTATTTCATCAGCACCTAATGCAGCCATATCCATCAAGTTCTCTCCCAAAAAAAAAAATGCAAGATTATTAACCAGGAAAAACATACATATTTTTTAAAAAAGTATCCTTGCAAGATGCGTTTGGGTTAGGCGGCATATCTTTTCCTATAAGTTCATGGATGGGATAAAGATGTGATTTCAATCCATTCTTTTTAAAATGATATTAAAGGGGAGGTGGGCATCATGGGATGAGTTACTCACCCGAAGCATCAAAATTGGAGCATAAAAAGAGATCAAGAGCCTATAGCATTCTAAGAAGTTGTTCCTACTAATGTTGACCATTAACAGCAGCTACTAATTGCAGGAAGAAAAAAAAAGTAATATAGACGTCAACACCTAGTGGAACATAATCTACCATTTCTGTACATCATAAGCAAGACAAGATAAGAAAGTGGTCGGCTGATGTAATTGCCTTAACAAAGTGAAACTGCTATGAGTTTCCAATTTAAAAGTAAAGACAGCCAACTAAAGAGTTCAAATGCTAAAATTCCTACTTCCCCAAAAGTTTTGAGATTCTTCAGAAAATTGGCACATATACTTGCCATCAGCACCAAGAACTTGCGCTCCAACCCCAGTAAATCTAGGTCCATGTTGTACCACTTCCAACTGTGTCAACTTCTTGTGAAATGCAGGGTTCTCCACAGAATACATGAAGCAGAAACTCTCCTTCCGTTCTGGAATTGAAACCTTAAAGTACCAGCCCTCAAAAAATTTCCTAGTACTGCCATCAAAATGGTACCTGAATCAAGCGTAGGAGGCTAATTAAGGAACATATATTAATATTATTGGCAAAAAAAATGTATAACTAATATTTTTATAAACCTAACACTTCCACTCCCCCAAACTGGGACTTGAATGACACCAATGACCCTCGGTTGTTGAGCAACCAGTACATGCAAATTCCAGAGGCTGGTTTCAGATTTGCTCATATTTCAATATGTATGGGTCCCTAGACTTGTACTCCTAGCAGACCAAAAGGAGATCAATTATAGACATCAAAAAGATGAGAGCAGAAATCAATGTTGGACATCATAATCAATGTCAACGCTCCATTCATTTTAGCCAAACAAAAGCCATTTGATGTACTTTCATTCCGCTATTTCTCATCAATAACGAAACCTACGAGTAAATGCGAACCATTCATTCTCACCACAGCACCAAATTAGCACAAAATTAGCTATTTCGTCACTAAACAAGTCAACCAAAAGCATCACGAAACCAGAAAACCAGATGGTAAAACAATCAAACGAAACTCAATTCAGTTCAAATTACCCGCTGTGAGGAGTGCGCAGGTCCCGATCGGGCGGAGTGGGAGTGTAAATGGGGGTGACGGAGCCACCAATCTCCGTCCGGCCAGGATCGGCTGTTGACAAGGAAGCGGAGGCGAGCACTCGCGAGCAGTTTCGATGGCGTAGATTGAGAGAGCGGCATCGAGGAATGAGCGAATTGGTGTGGAAAGAGGGAGAGAGAGTGGAGTTGAGAGATGAGAAGCGTAGATTGCGAGAGAAATGGGTGTTTGCTTCCATGGAAAATTAAGACGAGAAAAATAGAGAGGTATTTTCTCGGTTGTTGCATGAACTGGTATGTGTTGCGTGTGGACTGTGGACTGTGTAATTTAACACGACACCTGGGAATCTGTGATGAGGAGAGAGGTCGGGTCCACCAAACTGAACCAAAGCCCACGTGGCAAACACATTTTCATTAGATGAATAATGGTCGACTTCCATGAAAAGAATAATGATCTAATAAGTCATGACGACCAAATTCCAATTCTCCGTTAGTGTGCAACGTCTTAACCAGTGTCTCGATTTGAATTCTAAAAAAGAATTGTACAAATAATGTGTTGTTTGAGATTTATATTTCATCAAGTATAACTCATGTAACCCTAGTGTAATCGTTTATTATAGTTAAAAAATAATGTCACTCCGAGAAAGAAGCAATGTGGTAGGGTCTCCAAATATCACAATGTAACATCTAAAAAATATTCATAAGTTTATTATTACGAAATGAAAAAATAAGTTTAGTTTGTTTGGCCATATAGCATGCATCGCATAACAATTTGTGATTATTGGAAAGGAAATGTAGATTAGGAATCCAAGATAGGCGATGATGAGGCATGTGTCCCAAACATTGATGCCATAATCCTGAGGCATCCTTATGTAGAGTCACTAATGCCTTCCTCGCTTCCGTCGACTCCAAATAGTAAAAACCATTTTGCATCCTACACAGTCCAATCAATGTCCTAACACTTGTATCATACAAAATTTTGGATAAAAAATTAATGTGCAATTCAAATCTCGAGTTAATTTGCTCACAAAAAGTAAATTATAATAAAAACTGAGGCACTGCAAGGACTCTTTCAAGAGCTAAATTGTTGTCAAGTGTGACTCAAAATATAGCCTTAAAAGCCAAAATTTCTCTGATCGGTAGTTCGACAGGTGGGGCTATAGACTGTGGCACAATATTATGTAAAATTTCATTATTATACGTATTTTTTTATAAGCAAGCATACCAACCGTTATCATTATCATATGTGTGATATAGTCAGTAGCCCATCTATTAATAATCCAACACGACGCAATTTTATTAGAGAAATTATTCGCTGATGAACATGATGTTGGTACTGTGGCAGCGTTAACTGATAGTGCATGAGCGCATAATAAACAGAGTAGATGGGCTTGTAGGTGAGGATTGAGTTGGAGGCTTGATTTGCTAAATGATCCATGAGAATGGAGCAGTTTTGAAGTGTGGTGATGTTCTCACTACTATTGTGGGCTTGTCCTACATTAAGCCCAGATGAACTACATTTTGTCTTTGACCTAAACGTGCCACGTTTAGCTTATAATGATGTTGCTACCATAAACCAAATTGTGTGGTTGTCATTGCCCGAGTTGCAAGTCCAAAGTCGTGACCACGTCTGTCACCTAAACAGTTGCCTGAACCACCGCCATTGCCTTTCTCATATTTGTTCCATGTTCTAGACAGCCATGAAGGACATAACAATAGTCTCTTTTATTCCATAACTTGCCATATAGGGTGCAAAACCGAGTAGCCTTGCTTGCGTCAGACTGTCAACAATGTTGGTCATAGCAGTTGTTATCTCTGGTATTGATTTGGCATCCCTCGTCGATGCTCTTCGCCATGAATACTAAGGCCAAATAAATGGTATGTGTGTGTGGCCGTCACGGCACGTTGTTTCTACTCTAGTGCATCCATTGTATATGCACGTCGGATTACGGACAAAGGATCTTGAATGAGAATTTGAGACTGAATCATAGTGAACTGCTCATCTAGTCCCACCAAAAAAATTGAAAACTTTCTCTTTTTCATGCAACGCCTGCACTTTTTGTCAAATCCCGCAATTGCACCAACAACACAAGCAAGTCAGCGTTGGTCTAAGCGCATGCATTTCATTCCACAAAGACTTGAGATAGTAAGATGAGAATGATGCCTTGTTTTGATGCAATAAATCGATGACACGTTTCATCTTATGTATACATGGGTGATACCTTGTGTGAATTGATCCTCAAAATCTTTCCAAATCTCACGCATTGTCTCAGCATGAGACGTGCCGCTCTGAAATTTCTTGGATAAGGAATTAATCAACCAAGATTTTACGAGAGCATTACATTACAACCATGCTAAAAATTTGTTGGAATTGATCTTTGATTGCACTATATCGGTACGATCAACGAAGCTGACTTTTTTTCTTTGACACGAGGGTGATTGTGAAAGCTCGACGCCAAGGAAAGTAATTTGTGTTATTTTAATTTATGGGTAACAAAAATCATGTTCAGATTGTCCGACGGTTGCATGTAGAATGGCGATTTGGTGTCTACCACACCAATTGTGGCGATTTGGAAAACATCATGTGAGGTGCACATGTTGATGATTTTTATATAATGAAACATATACCCTTCTTCTTCTTCTTCTTCTTCTTCTTCATTAATTGAGAGTATATTCTGGCGACCATATGAAGTTTCTGGTAACCGAAATCTGCAATTTTTGCTGGATTGTATGAACATGGCCGAGCACGACCGGCGATGGCAGAACTAGAGCTGGCTTAACACGATTTGGAGATCTACTCGTGCTAGTGAGGCAGTGGTTTTTGTTCAAGTCTCCATCGCCAACGACGATCTGGAGAAGGACACAATCAGAGCATATGGGAGAGAGATTGTTGGAGAAGTCGGTCTAAGCTCGTCGTCGATTCGTCGAAGATGGAAGTTGAAGATGGTGGTGGCGATGCACAAACGACATCGATTCAATCAGATCTGTACAGATCGAGACCGTGAGTCATCGTCGTCGTCCTCATGTACATAGCACGCCAAATCTCTATAAATCGAGGCCTGAGCCCGACCGGTGGATCCATCAGAGATGGATTTTTTGTTTAAAAAAAAAAGAACAGACAATGACTTGTTTAGATATATTTTAACTCAATTCAACACAAGGGCTTGTTTGGCTATAAAAAATCGTAACTTATATAATGGTCTTTCTTTAAGCATACTGACGGTGTAATGGATGGAAACCACTATTGGCGAGTACATGTGGTTACTTGCAAAAATTAATCATTTAGCTAGGTTATTTGCTTTAAGTGGTAACCCCATAGGAGTTATATGCAATTTTCCAAAAAAATAAATAAATTTAATGTTGCTTTTTTACATGTAAAATAAGGATTACCTACCTTGAGTTGAATATTGAATCAAAAGTGTACAATATATATGCAAAACCCTTCTTGGATTAAGGCTAAAAAATAGGAAAGTTATACAAACATGAAAATAATACAATAAATATAATTATAGTGTGTTTGGACTAGTTTCTAAACAAATAGCTTATAAGCATGTATAGCTTATGAGCATTTTAGTGCTTCAGCTCTTTTTTTTTTCTTTAAAATAAGCAATTTAATTATTTGGATAAAAGTGTTGATAAGTAAAAAAATGAAAATAAATAAATAAATTGAATTTTTTGGTAAAAAAAATGTTGATAAGCAACTTATAATGTCAAAATGACCTTAAAGGACATTTCTTATATAATTGTTTATTACAATATTTTTCAATATAATCATGTAAGTTAAAGTGTTCAAATATTTTTTTAATTTGTAATGTGATCGACAAATCAAACTCATTAAATTGAAAATATTAAAAATAACAAATTCTTTTATGTAAATAATAATATTCAAGATTACAAATTTGATTGACAATTGTATCACGTACGACCATCCAAAAAGTATCGCTATGATCATCTACATTTCCAGCATTTGTATGATTTGTCAACATAGATGTTCTAATATCATCTTCAATAGGGGAAGTATAATTTTCTTCATCGGCAATTTCAAAATCATAATCCATAGTAGCTCTCTTTCTTATATAATTGTGAATAGTCATTGTGGCCAACACGATATCTCTTTATGTCTTTATTTTATAATTAAGCATATCCCTCAATATTTCTCATTGTGCTTTCCACACTCCAAATATACGTCCTACAACTTTTCTACAAGATGAATATAAGTAGTTAAAATTTTTGTTAACTCCTTTTGGTGCACGCAAATGTTTAGTTTTGACACAAAAAAATCTGGAAAGTGATATCTTACATTTTGACCTCTTTATTGACCCATATAACCCCTCATATGAGAATATCATGCGTCTTTCAAATAATATTTTTCTCCCTTTTGACCTCTGCTAAAATATTTTGAGTTGGATACCTTTTACGTCTAATATATGATATCTCATACCTCGAGGCAATCGAGTCTTCACATAAGTGCCACAATTTCTCCAATACAATCATGTCAAAAAACCATATATGTTAATATCAAATTAATATATATGTATGTAATATATAATAAACTAATACATAGTTATTTTAAATAAAAAAATACATATACTTACTTTAAAATAAGGTAAATATTGACTATTTTTATATTTATGGTCTCCTACTCCATCAAGTAATTAGGATGTGATTTAATTATATCATCAGCTAACTTGTTCACCACCCTCAAAACAACATGAAAATGTCCATGTATTGTTTCACCTAAATGGTTAAACATCTCTTGAATCAACCTATTTCCAACACCATGTCACAAGTTATCAAGAACATCTCACCTCTTCATACACATATATTCCTCTCGTAGGTTGAAAACCATATTTTTGAGTTAAATTATTACAAAAGCCTAAAAATATTGACTTTGTGAGGCGAAAATCTTGATAGCATCTGACTTCATTTTTATTTAATATCTCTATAATAAACTTGTGATCACTTCTCATAGATGTACAACATGTTACTTTGTAAATTTAATTGGCATAATAGCTCAGAATATGTTGCACTATTAGCTTACATATATTCATTCATTCTGCATTAGCGTTTTTCCATTGATGCATTATGAGTTCTTCCAACTCATTTTCTTCTTCAAATTTCATATCATGGAGATGTGGACTAACCAAACTCTTTATATCTCACACTAAAAAAAAAAATTTAGAACAAAATTTTCTTGTTAAAACTTCAAATTAAAAAATGTTATCTAAACAACACAACATACAATGTAAAACACAAAATAAAAAAGTAAATAAAGATTTAAACACCAAATTAACGTTCATAGATAACCAAAATTCGAGTCACTAATCAAATACAAATAAGTTCATTATTCTCGTGCATAAATATTACTAAAACAAAAAAAAACACAGGTTGATGAAGTAACATAATTCAAGGGTTTGTATGGTTTGGATTGCTTCCTGTAGCAAGTTCATAGTTATATTTCAACCAAGACAAACGAGATTCATCATCTGGTTGTAAAAGAAACACTTCACTCATGTGTTTTTTCAAAAGAGATTGCATGCATAGTTTCAAAACTTGCTCTTAGGAATAATACCAGAAGTATCTCTTAAAATAACTACACCTTTTTTCTAATTTGGATATGAATCTGAAAATAAACTTAAAAGATCACCATAAAGATAAATCATCGTGGTGAAAGTTTGCTACTAGCAAATGTTTTTGAAACTGCCGAAGAGCACCAGCAACACGAAAAATTGTTCTAAGTATGAATATTTGTTTGAAAAATAAATCACATATACAAGAAAACGTTTTATTTTTTACGAAAATTTTCGTCACAAAATGTTGTCTTCTTGTCAAATATATTGGTTTGTGACGAAATTATTGACGAAAAAATGTTATCGGTAAAAGTGTTGTTAGAAATATTTTTGACAGAATTATTGACAAAACTATCGTCACAATGATTGACGGAATTATTGACGGTTTAACTCGTCAATAATTCCATCACAATTTTCTGACACTAATTTCGTTAATAATTCTGTCACAAATTACGTCAATAATGTGGTCAATAATTCTGTCAATAATTCTGTTACTTATTTCATCACTTATTTTTAACAGAAACTTTGTCAAACTATTTCGGTCAATACTCCAATTTTGTTCGGTCATCATGTCATTAGCATTTCAATCAATATCGTATTGAAATATTTATGGACGAAAATTTCATGGAATTAATAAATTATATATACTAATAAAACAATGTTAACCAGATAACTAACATTCATATATATATTTGATGCTACACATATTTTTGGGCTCCTAATTGACACTCATTTATGTTATAAGATCCATGTTCAATCCGAATATTGATTGTCAAGCCCAATTTTTTATCAAAACCAAATCAAAATTAAATGTCTACATTCAATAAACTTAGTCATTGGTTATCTCACAAATAAACCAACCAATTATATTCAATGAGAGACATCACCTCCACCAATTAGAGTTGATCTCATAATTCCCTATAAATACCTCTAATGTGCAAGGTTCAATGCACATTTCCTTTCACTTTTCATTTTTCATTCTCTCTTTACAAGTGCTAAGTATTATTCATCTGCGAAATTTTACTCTCACGCTGGAGGTGTATTCAAGTGTGACGCGCTAGTTTTCACTTAACGTGTGTTCTATCTTTCAGTGTCTCAATCATACAATTTGGAGCCTTATGGTACCTTATTGTATCGATTTGAACTCAAAGGATAGTGATCGATTGGAAAATATCGTTGGATGACTACGACAAAAATAGTGCATCAATTTTATATACGAAAACATAACATTCGTAATGTCAAATTCTTGTTCAAAAGTAATAGTCTATACTAATTATAAAATAAGCTATCCAAGATGATGGTGCATGAGGTGAGAAATCAGAAGATAGAGAACTGCTAGCTCCAATAGCTCGGGATAGGTCACGCTGTAGTGAAGTGATTTGAGCATTTATACCTTGGATTATTGCAGTATATATGCTCCATCAATCGTTGATCAACATCAATTGCCTCTAGCCCTCTTTGGCGATTACATTACTATCTACAAGAAAATGTTGCATAGTCGACTCTAGCCAAAGGATGTGCTCATACAACTGGTGTGGTGAAAGCTAAGCTGGTGTAATATTACTGCCCACCTATCTGAGATGATGAAAATGCCTCTCTGCATTGCGACCATAACCTAAACCGTAAATTTGTTGATGAGTATTGCATCCTCCAAAAGCCTCATAATACACTTGTGACATATTAATTTATCTCCCAACCAGCTTGCTGAAATCGTTAAGTTATCTGCTCAATACGATCCTACATACAAAATATTAGTACAAATAAATTTAAGAAAACTACAATGAATATCATGAGTTGAACACGTTTGTACATATTATATTTGTACTTATATTAATAGATCGTGCTCGCTTATCTAAAAAGTTTTGCTCATTGTGATCTCGAGTGTATGTATACACGTACACGTCACCTAAGGATATTCTAGTCTCATCAACCCCTAATGCACGT
>JAYMTE010002150.1:0-11715 GCA_036897545.1 Pelargonium fulgidum
AAAAAAAAAAAAAAAAAAAAAAAAAATTACTAAACAAATCTTAATAAGAAATGAAACAAATCTTACTCAACAAATTACATATGGTGCCAAACTTTCAATCATGCTATAAACGACATCGTTTCGACTGCTGCCGAGTTTAAGCATGTCTGTTTAAAATCGTCTTCTACATTCACCCTATGAAAAACGATTCCAGCATTTGAATCAGTCGCTTTTTTCAAGTCCCAGCTATGGCGTCCTGCAAATAATCGGATCCTTAACATTTGTCGATGAACCTCGCCTTCTAATTTCAATCGCAAAACCTAAAACTAGTCGATTTCCTCTGAAAACCCTAACTCGGTACCGTCCTCTTCAACAATGGGAGACGCAAACGATGCCTTCATGCGCGGCCAAAATGCCGCTGTCCAGGGCCGCACCAAACCACAGAACCGCCAAAATGTTCTCCAGCTCAAACTGGTTCGTTATATGTTACATTTTGTTTCTTGCTTGCTTCTTTATCATATATTAGGGTTTTTGGCTGTAATATTTGTTGTTTTGTGTTTTTAATTGATAAATGTAGCTATGATTTTGTCCATTATAAAGTTGATTTCTGGTTGGTTCTCAGCAATCACCTATTTATTTGATTTTTTAAATGAATTCTAGTGTAGATCTTTTATTAAATCTTGCAGTACATCCCAATCAAATCAATATGTAATTTGATGTAATTCGGTTGCTATTAGGTAATGTTTAGCATTTTGAATGTGTTTTTATTGCTGTTGGCATCCATGTTGCATAGACACAGGTACGAGATATGTGAGGTGTTACACATTTTCTCTTTAAAAACATTATTAAAAATTGGAGGACAAGTATCTTTAGAGTGTCCAAGTGTCGGATACGTATCGGACATGGTTATGTTGAGAAGATGGGAGTGTCCGTGCGACATAGGTTAGCATGACCGTGCTAACCAAACAGTAATAGTACTGCAACGTGCTTAAATTCATGCAATCCTGAAACTGTGGTCATTGCACTTTTGTTCTTGTTTTGTGTTGCTAAATTGTTGGTTAATGCTGCAGATTGGGCAAAGCCACCCGACTGGATTAACTGCAAATCTTTTAAGACTGTTTGATCCTCGACCTCCATTGGAGTTCAAACCACCTCCAGAGAAAAGAAAATGCCCACCATATGCAGGTGTTGTATATATTTTTCTTATTTCCTCCCCAATTTTCTGTTTGGTACCAATCAATTAGGGTTGGTTTTTATTGTATTTTTCACTCTGTAAGGGATGGCACAATTTGTGAGTCATTTTGCTGAGCCTGGAGATCCAGAATATGCTCCTCCTGTCCAGAAGGGAGAAACTCCTGTAAGATATTCTCCTTATCTACTCATTTTGATTGATTATTTTGTGTGCGTATATATTTGTTATATGCTATATTTTCTCAAATTTGGTGATATAACTATGGCTGCTCTTCAGATTTTTTTTTTAATTTTTTTTGTATTGTGTCATTTACTCTGAATTATGATAAAACTGGCTGTTCAAGGATCATAATGAGAAAATTGCTTATGGAGTTCATTTGAAATAAACATTCAAGTGGATTAATTGTTTTTGTCTGTCAACTGATCCAAACAGTGCTGCTTTCTTAATTTTTTAATGAAGACTTTTTCTGGAAGTACTCAGAGAAGTTTAAATCGATAGATAGTTTAAGTTACATTAGGCTTCATTTTGGAGCAACCAAAGATTCAGCTTGTTGAAATCAACCGATGCTTTTAGTTACTTTGCATCTAAGTTTGTGCCACATGCAGGAGATGATCCAGTATATAGCAACCTTAGGAGTGTGCAAGGTTTAGACAAATAGAAAGAAGAAACTGAAACAAGAATCAATTTCATATACCATCTGTTTGTCTTTTTTGAAACTTTGTTTGGTAATCTTGTAGTTTTCAGAAGCAAATATAAGTGGATTATATATGTGTGTGTAGGTGTGTATACTATTTGTATCACATAGTTAAAACTTACAATATAATTGTCTCTCCTACTATTTACATATTAACTTGTATTGTGAAGTATTTGATTATCATTGATAATTATTTTCTTTCCCTCCGAAGAATGGCCATGTATCTGTATATCAGGTTAATGTAATGAGTTCAAAGGCTGGTACAGGCAGGTTTTCAGTTTATACAGAATTTTTTTAATATTTGTCTCGACAAAGCTACTCATATATTTCAGAAAGTAGCTTAGTGTGTGACTTAATGTTTTCTTGCGTGTCATAATGGATTTAGGCAGAAAGAAAGGCTCAGATCCACAAATTACGTCTGGAGAAGGGTGCAGAGAAGGCTGCTGAGGAGCTTCAGAAATGTGACTCTGCCTTTCTTCCTCTTCTTATTAACATAAGTGGATTTGATATGCATGGAGTTTGGTGATTTTGGTATCTATGTTTCAATATTTACCTTCTGTTGCAGATGATCCAGGCAGTGATCCAAACATATCAGGAGACCCATACAAAACACTGTTTGTAGCTAGGCTGGTATGAACTAACATATAGATACTCATAAATATTCACGTTTCTCTCAAATTCTGTACATGTATAACAAACTATTGCTATTGTCTGCTTGCAGAGCTATGAGACAACCGAGAGTAAGATTAAAAGGGAGTTTGAATCCTATGGGCCAATTAAACGGGTAGGTATTTTAAAGCATCCCCAACTGGGATCGGTAAGATAATCATTATGTTGCAGTTGCATTCTTTCCTCTTTAAAAAGAAAAACTGAGATTTTAAAAGTCAGATTGTATAATCTTGGGCCTGAAGTCACTACCATAACTAATTACCTGTATGTGCTCCTGTCATTTATGGGAACCTACAATGAATTTATATTTGGAAATTGTTCCCTTTGGTTAGAATGTTTGGTAATCTACTCTCAGAAAAACTCAATTCCTGTAGTGCATTGCTCTTGGAAAATTTTCTGTTCCAATGGTAAATGGAATGGCAAGTTGTAGTGCATGTTTGTGTTCAGCTTCTTTTTTTAACCAATTTGATTGGAGGCTGTGTGGCATTTCCTATCCCATTTAACATGAATGAAGTGTCCACCGCAAGTTCTTTATCATAGCACAGGTAGCACCTTGTAATTTCTAGTAATGTTTTACGGGTTTGTTCTACTTATCCTATCAAACTCTAATTTATGTAGATCAGCCAAGAAATTTTATGGGAACTTGGGATCTGTTCCAATTTCTAGGTATGTTTTAGTATTAAGATGACTCATGTCTAGACCCTGGTGAGGTGGGTAATATTTTGGTTCTTCAAACCAAGATTTGGTTTCCAACATCGTATTTGTACCAATACACATCCAAGATGTTCATCTGCACAGCAAAGCTGAAAATATATGTTGAGCAGAGTAGTGATGCTTGTGCCTCTGGCCAATATTTTCAAGCAACAAAGGAAGGGAGAACTTCTGTTATTTTTTCCAGCCTGGGTAAATTTTTTCAGGAGTATTCATTGTTTTTTTGGATTTGCATTTCCTGCTACTTTTTCTTCCTTTTGGCTTTAGAGAAATGTACAGCAGTTGAGAAGACCCTGGTATTTTATATTATTTATATATGTAGTTATAATTAGTGCATTATTTTAAAAATATTTATTCCCTGGTAAGGGGAGGTTAGTCCGTTCAACAACTGGTAAATTTGCCACGAAACATCAGTTTTTCTGCAACTCTAGCACTGGTGGTGATGCATCTTGCGATGGAGAGCTCTTTGATTTAAAGGTGAGCACGGCTAGTGAGGCATAGTGCCTGTCTGCCGTGCCATATTTAGTTATAGGATTTAAAGAAAATATATATGAGGTTTCTGGTTCTACACATAAGATGTGTTTTTTCTTCAATAACTGTTTATATCCTTTCTTCACTTTTTCCTTATCAGGTTCGGTTGGTCACTGATAAAACAAGCAATAAACCCAGAGGCTATGCTTTCATTGAGTACATGCATACTCGGGATATGAAAGGTAGCTCCTGAATATTTTATTTTCAGCTTCTAATTGATATATTCTCAATATCTCTCTGAACTGCTTCTAATACGTTGTACAGCTGCTTATAAACAAGCTGATGGGAGGAAGCTTGATGGTAGAAGGGTACTTGTGGATGTTGAGCGTGGCAGAACTGTTCCCAATTGGCGACCTCGCAGACTAGGTGGTGGACTTGGAACCACCAGGGTTGGAGGTGAAGATGTTAACCAGAGGCATTCGGGAAGGTAATCACCATAAATTTCAACCTATTCACATTTTGGTTTGAAATAATTCTCAACAATATGGGGGTTGGACATGCACAGGTGCATCTTGTTTTTCATACATCATCTGCTTTGCTTTTTGTTTAATTTAGTTATGGATTTTGGAGTGCCTTTCTCACGTCTGACTAAGCAATATATATCTAGATGTAATCAGAGATACCTACATAATGTTATAGAATAATTATTTCAGTCGACAAAATCTGGGGAATCTCTCAGTTTATTGGTCTGTTATTTCCTGATTTTGCCTATATTTTATCTATGCATGTCATTGAATTTTACTCTCTGCTTTTCTCTTGTCAATGGGGATTGCTCGGCAATGATGGGGCTCCGGATGGCCTCTAAAGCTTATTGAAACCCTATGGAAAAAAATCCTAATCCTCAGGTTTTCTTTGCTGTGTTTGAATTATCTCCTCCTTATCTCACTAAGTGAGAAAAATGATTTTTTGTGACATCATAAAATATATGGTTTGTTGAATGCAATTCTTGCAGATGCCTTTGTGGGTTGTGTGGGCCATCTAAAGAGATAGTGCTGCTAGCTTTTATACTTTAATCTGCCATGACTCCCAAAAGATGAACAAGAATTCCAATGCAGGCTTCGTTCAATCTAATTTACACCCATGTTTGCATCTGTATACTCTAAACACACTGCTAAACTCATAACTGGTGTCCTATAACTGTGTTAGAACCAACCGGAATAGTCGATGCCCCAGTTTTCTTCTGATGCATCAAATGTGTTGTTTTTGGGATTTGTCTTCAACAATTTAAATATGCTCTGCTTGTTTGATCTCTCAGAGAGCAACATCAGTCAGCTCCACCTCGGTCAGAGGAGCCCAGGGTACGAGAGGATAGGCATGACCGGTAAGAGTTACCTCATTACTTTCAACCTTCTCTGGTTTCATCTTGCCTTTAACTGAAAAAACAATTTGCTATGGTTGATGTAACAAAATTGAACTTTGATTGTTTTGCGACTGCCTAATTCTG
Source organism: Pelargonium fulgidum (assembly GCA_036897545.1). Classification (NCBI taxonomy): domain Eukaryota; kingdom Viridiplantae; phylum Streptophyta; class Magnoliopsida; order Geraniales; family Geraniaceae; genus Pelargonium; species Pelargonium fulgidum. Next base: position 5,221 of record JAYMTE010002150.1, read on the forward strand.
AACTTACGATTGCAATTGACTAATATTTCAGGGAGAGAGAAAAGTCCCGTGAAAGGGGAAGGGATAGAGAGAGGGAACGTGAGAAATCCCGGGAACGCTCTCATGACAGGCCAAGAGATCGTGATCATAGAGAGGATAGGCACCACAGAGACCGGGATAGGAACAGGGATCATGACAAGGAGAGAGAGAGAGGTCGTGACCGTGACCGTACACGAGATCATGAAAGAGGTAGAGACCGTGGTCGGGACTATGAGCGCGATCAGGAGAGAGAGCGTGAACGTCCACGCGAGAGGGATAGGGATAAAGATTATGAAGTTGTGGACTCTGACCGTGGGCGTTCACGTGACAGGGAGCATGATCGTGTTGAATCAAAACATGACCGGGACCGGCGCGGTGAAAGGGAACGAGACTATTATGATCCAGTTGATCCAGAGGATGATCAGGGGTGGTATGAACAACCTAAGCGTGGACATAGGAAGCCAGAAGGCCATGACCCTGACCAATATGAGGACTATGAGCATCATCGAGGTAGGGGACAGAATGACCATATGGATGCCCAGGGGGAGCTTGACCGATATGATCAGTATCCTGACCGGTATGATCATATGGAAGAGGATGCATACCATTATGATCGTGGGAATTCTGAATCACGGGATCGCGATTATCGGCGCTCAGATCGGTCAGTTTCTCGAGAGCATGAGTACTAAGTACTAAAACTCTGTTGACATTCCATATAAACTATCATCATGTCTATTTTGGTTTTGGTTTTGGTGTATTTGATGAATGATTTCCTGGGTTTGGAGGAATGACTGTCTAGACTGTCAGATTGGTTGATAGCTAGTCTTGCCTTGATTTGGATTTTGGCTTGCTTTCGAATTATGTTGGAAGTATAATTTTCACAAGTACTGTTTCAGTTATGACCTAAAATCCTAATTTTTGGAATCAATTTCGGGAAGAAACCAAAAAGAATGAAGCTTCATAGATAACTACAATACAAAAAGACAATTACAGAATCCCAAATTACTGCTGTGCTGTACTGTAATGAAACCTCTTGTTCGAAATTTCCTGGAAATCTCATTTCAATTGTTTGTTTTCACCAAATAACTTGCTTTTATTTTTATGGAAATAATAGATAGAGGAATAAAACCACAAAGACGGTAACACAATTTGATTAGTTTGAACACAACTTGCAAGCAATTTGTATGATAAACTTATTACCTACAAACTACCTATCTACCCATACAATTTTGCTATGGAAATGACCAAACTTGATAAATAATAAGTCAACCTATTGAATTGGTTAGAATATGCTTCTATCTATCACAAAAGAAAAATAAAATTATCTCATTCAAGATTGGGTTAAATGATTTGGAACTATTGCCTTTGTTGAGATTGATAACTTTTTTCCTCTCTAGCCAATCTATGTTACAGTACATTTTATTAAATTTCCCATTTATAGTTATATCAATCAAGTGTTGAATTTCTTATTTATCATAATTCATCATTGTTCTTTAATTTATTGTGTATTATTCAAATGGAACCAGTGGGATAATACTAACAGACAACAGCACTATCAGCATCAGGTGTCAAAGGCAAGAATCCAGAAACATCTGCGAAGCTTCCATTGCGGCACTGTGAACACAACAAATCAGTGACTGTAAGCTTGTTTCAATTCAGATGTTGCTTAAAAGCTCAACTCAACACTTGATTGGCTCTTCACCTTCCACGAAGCTTCTACTTTAAACAACCACTTAATCAAAATCTTGGAATAATTAAGATAAACTTGCAAATTACCACAATCTAGCTACAGTACCTACAAAAATGGTCATATTCTCATTTTGGACAATTATATCCACAATTTGAACCAAATTAATCTGTTTCAAGCATCAAACCAACTTAAGAACCATTTAGAAGCAAACAAGCATAAACCAAATGTAAAATGGATCACTGACTTGTCACAACTTCAATACTGTGAAATTTCATAAATGGGATACAACATGGGCATGGCCTTAGACCTACACATGGATAGGTGGACTTAAGTCGAGAGGAAAACAAATGGGCCATTAGGCCCAAACAAATCACTTAACACTCCCCTCACATGCAGGCTGAATAAGATAGATGGACATGAGTGGACTTAAGCTTCGTATACTAAAAAATCAAACTTATTAGTATGGTTTCGCTTGCAATATTATATATAACCAATTTATATTTTACCTATGTGATAACTTAACAAATACAATATAATGAGCTTTCTACTATGTAGTTAATTTCATAAAATCCTCATATATTGAAATTGATCACATACTAATCAGATCAAGCTTAACATATAGCAAACTTTAAGCAAAAAAGCTGCTAGAGATTTGGGTGAGAAATGAGACAAACTGAATCACCAATGTTGTTGACAACACCTATCTTGGCGAGTGTAAGATTTGGTTAAACCCAGTAAAGTGTGGATAAAACCTTCAAACTAAATTTCAAGAACGTCGAGTCACTATCAGTGGACCAGTACAGATCGAGAGATTTATAGATTTAAGCCAATAGACATGGAGCGAAAGTACACTCCACCTAGCTAGTGTGCTTCATGTGCTCATACAAGTATGGTATAAAGGAGGAACCCAAACAGGAAAAAAATAAACATAGCAACTCTTCAAAAACATAGACACTCTCATAAACTCTTAGTGATCTCGCTTTCAGGTACCTGTCCTAGCTAGATGGCTCAAAATGAGGTTCACCGGCGAGGCATAGCCAATGCAGCAGTGTGGATTGTGTTTGTAGGCCTTGCCATGATGAGCAACGTCGGTGGGGCAGAGAGAGTCTTGAAGATATTGAGCCAGAACATGTTGGTGATCAAGAAACAAGACATAGTATGCTACACAAAATAGTTAATTTCCTCTGGCAAAGTGGAAAATCATCATATCAACCTGTCTGGCCAGTGAGTATCACAATATATACCAGTTTTCATATCTATAATTAGTTTCAATATTTGAAATATATATACACACCTTGATTATTCTGATATGTGTACAGGAGATGAAGTTTGGTTGGAAAATAGTAGTAGGATCAATAGTGGGATTCCTTGGTGCAGCATTAGGCAGCGTTGGAGGCGTTGGTGGCGGTGGAATTTTCGTCCCAATGCTTTCCTTAATCATTGGTTTTGACCCCAAATCTTCAACTGCCATTTCTAAGTGTAAGTACTAATTGTGAAACTTGCATATATGGCTGATTTCTGAGCCAATATTGCATACTTAAAAGTGTTAGGTTTCTTAATGAATGGTGTTTTTGTGGTGATAGGTATGATCATGGGTGCTGCAGGATCAACAGTTTACTACAATATGAGACTTAGACACCCAACACTAGAAATGCCACTCATAGATTATGACCTTGCCTTGCTCTTTCAGCCCATGTTGATGCTAGGAATAAGCATTGGAGTTGCCTTCAATGTCATCTTTGCTGATTGGATGGTCACAGTTCTACTTATCATCCTCTTCGTCGGTACAAACACTACCATTGCACACTTATGTTATCTTTCTTACAAATTCTATTTATCACAAATCGTAGCTTCATATATAAGGTAACGTTTCAGGAATGAGAATGAGATTCTGATTGTTCATGTGTGAATTATGATTTTTCGATCATGAGAATGATTATTAATTGATTATGTATCGGTCCACGTATGTTCTCTAATTTAGATCCTTTTCGATATCAGAACAATATGCTATAACAATGAAAAATATGGATTGCAGGCACATCAACTAAAGCTTTATTCAAAGGCATAGATACATGGAAGAAAGAAACAATGATGAAGAAGGTTTCCGCTTACTATATCTCGAGCTTTCAATTGATGGTCTTTGTTGAAAACTTACTAATGACTCCAAAATTCAAATTTCAGGAAGCTGTGAAGTTGTTGGAGTCAGAGTCCAAACCAGGCAGTAAGTACCTCTTGCTCTTGTTGCTCAAGAAAACATAGTCAGATAGTTATACTTTAAGGGAAGTCTCAGAAAATGAATCACAACACATGAATCTGTGGTATCTGAAAGAAGGAAATCAGATATAATTAGAGTCAAAGTTGAATATCATACCATATGTTATCAATACATTGCATTTTCAACATGACTGAGCTAGTGAGAAAATTCTTCACTAGTCAAATCAAAAGCAGAAAATGCATACCAATCAAATTATATGGTTTGTCTAGTTGAACATCACACGAAGGAATGCGATAAATCAGAACATGGCAAAATAATAAGTTTTTAGACTGATATCAATCCCTGCTAATTAACATTTTCAAATGCAGATGGGGACGGAGAAGATTACAAACCTCTAGCAAGCAGTCCCGATAGTTCAGCAGATGAGGAGGTGAGTCTTGAAAGTTCCAGTCTCATCAATCCTTATTCAAGGATACATCATAGTTATGTTTAGTCTCCTTCCAGGTTTCCCTAGTAAAGAACATCTATTGGAAAGAGCTATCATTGCTTGTGTATGTGTGGGTCGCTTTCCTCGCTGTTCAGATTGTTAAGGTAAGCTTCACTACTTTGCACTATCATCAAGCAATAAAGAGCATGGTTACTCATATACATCACTATTGATCTCTATGCAGGAATACACTGCGACGTGCTCCACCTATTTCTGGATTCTCTACTCCTTGCAGGTACATAATTGATCATAAGGTTGAGCATTTATGAGTAAACCAACTAAACATAACGTCCGGTTCCTCACTTCATATATAGGTACCAATTGCTGTCTCTGTGACACTATTTGAAGCTATATGCTTGTACAAAGGGACAAGGGTGATTGCATCCAAGGGAAAGGAAATCACCAATTGGAAGGTGCATCAGCTTTTTCTGTATTGTTGCTGTGGAGTCATAGCCGGTATGGTGGGTGGACTGCTCGGCCTTGGCGGAGGCTTCATCTTGGGACCCCTTTTCCTTGAACTAGGAATTCCTCCTCAGGTACAAAAATACAATCCATTTTTACGCCGTTTCAAGAGACAATGTATGTGACACTAGCTTTACATGTTTGAACATTTTTGCAGGTAGCAAGTGCCACATCAACCTTTGCAATGGTGTTCTCATCCTCCATGTCAGTTGTACAATATTACCTTCTCAACCGGTTTCCTGTTCCATATGGTAAGTAATGGTAGATATCAGTATCAGCAAGAAAAATTGATCAAGTTATGAAATGTACAATACATAAAAGTATAAATGATACAATACTCTTTTTTTGCAGCTGCGTATTTTGTGTTAGTTGCAACAATTGCAGCTTTCACCGGTCAGCATGTTGTGAGAAAGATAATTGCACTCCTCGGTAGGGCATCGATTATCATTTTCATACTCGCTATGACAATCTTCGTGAGCGCAATAAGTTTAGGTATGTGTCACTCTAGTGTTTGTGAACAAACATGCCTGTGAATCCTATTCTAAAGCAAAAAATTTGTACTGAATATTGTTATAACAGGTGGAGTTGGGATAGCAAACATTTTCGACAAACTGGAGAAGAAGGATTATATGGGTTTCGAGAACTTCTGTCACCAATAATCTTGATGATCCACAGTCAGTCGCCTTACTCGCTCACCTGTTTGTCCAATTATTTTCAAGCTATTTATGGATTATTTGTATTGGTGAATGTTTGATTCATTGTAATTTGTGATAGTCTATTCTTGCATTGTGTCTGCTATATCTTTCTCAACAAAAGTTCTATAGTGTACTACTATTTTTTAGCATATATATATATATTGATGTTCCCTTCAGAAGGCTGATATAGCAGTGAGCTTTGTGAACAATCCCAGTATATGTATATATCTATATATATAGACACAGTATACATTTAGAAATCAAACAACATAAAATAAAATCTCTCAACACCAAACACGCCCTAATTTACAGTATTCTTATGCATACCTTCTATAGAAGCCTCATAAATTAGTTGTCTGAGGACAATATAAAAGTCAGATATCAAATTTCAAGCCTTACTTGATTGACTTAGAGAATCAATTTTCCAGGAAAACCAGACCCTTGGTTTTTTTGCATTCTCGCCTCCATCCCCATCTTTCTTTCCTTAACTCCATCCCCGCCCCATTCCCCATCGAAAAATAATTCCCGCACCCATATTTTCCCCATCGGGTTTCCATTCTCCGCGGCGCTCCAATACTTTAATTAAAAATATAAAACTATTTAAAATTTACGATTTAATATTTTGTTTCATATTACATAATTATAGTAGACAACCTATTATATAAATTCATGATAAAATTCTTATAATAACAACAATTAATACATGTAACACAATAAACACTTAATCATTCAAAATAGATAGAAATTATAAAGCATATAGCGTATCGAATCAAAAATTTCCTACAAATACTAAACATATTACATAATATTATCATTACGATGAAAAATATGTATGCATATATGTTTGTTAATTAACATATATAGTATACTACTACATATAATATTTATATAAATAAAATTAAGAGCAGGAAAAATCGGGGGTGGAGCG
>JAYMTE010002151.1:0-11711 GCA_036897545.1 Pelargonium fulgidum
ATTGAACTATCAAACGTGTCATTTTAGTCCAAAAGATAGGCGAAAGCGTTATAGTACAAACGTTTCCGAAAATTGAGCCGAAACGAAAGTTTTAAGTAAATACTTATTTGGGTATATTTTAAAGTTAACCTTGCTATATTATTAAACTTTTACGAATAAATTGACCCTTTTTGAAATCATTAGTTCAACTCTTGAAGGTTTTGGCAGTCCCTCCGCACAAAAAATTGAGGGTAAGTCGGTAATTTTACATTAAAATTATTTTTTTATTACAAAAATGTGTTACGTCAGGATTGTTAACAAAATCTGTTACTCAACTTAACGATAAAGACGTTTACGAAGCACTATATAAGAAATGTTCGGCGACAAATCAAACCAAATTTGAGGGAGAGTTTTTACCACTAATAAATGGACCCTTATTGAAATTGTTCAAGGTTTTGGCAGCCCCTCCGCACAAAATCTTAACCTTTAACTGTTTGGGCATTTGGTGTGGTTGAAGCAGCTTTTCGAAAACAATGTCTATGTTCTGGAAGCCTGGCACCGAGAAGCCTCGTCTTCTCGACGACGAGGAAGGCGGCGTCCTCTTCTTCTCCCCATCTCCTTCTTCATCTTCTTCTTCCAGGTACACCGCTATCCATCTACTTCAATTCAATTTCCGTTTCTTCTCTATCTATCTCTAATTTCACACTTTCTCTGCTGCAGATTTGGGTATGCCAGTATCGAACAGCAGAGGCAGAGACTTCCCGTCTACAAGTACCGAACTCACATTCTCTATTTGGTGGAGACTTGTGCTACAACTATCATTGTTGGCGAAACCGGCAGTGGTAAAACCACCCAAATCCCACAGGTTCGTCTTTACAAAAATGGAATTAAGTAATCATTGGAGCTATAGAGCATCTCATCTCCTAGTGTGGTCATGTTTGGCGTCTAATTTCACTTCCTAGGTTTTGTTTTATGGGAATGGGAATCACTTATTCATTTTTTTTGTTTCTTATTTTCAATCTCATCCTTGTTCCCTGTCTCATATACTCAATTGGATTCAAGCATGATGAAATGTTACATGTAAATAAATGCGTAGAAGAATAATATTCTCATTCTTGTTCTTGTTTTCCGTTAGGGTAAAAAAGATTAACCAAAATGCAATCTTTATGTTTTTTGTTTGGATTTGAGAACACTAAGGTTATTATCATATTAAGTAGCCTGCCTTCATTAATTGAAGATATTGGATCTTTGTTTGGTTTTTGTTGCCTCTCTTGGTAGTTGAACAGAGGTTGTCAATCTGTTTCTTTTGTATCTAGTAGAGGTGCAATCCAATATGGGTTTTGTATATTTTCTTTTCATTACCAAGGGAAGGGCTATCTATTGGTTTCTGCTTTCCAGTATAGGGGACGATAAAAAGAAGGGTCCTGTTTGTGCCAAAACATATGCCAAATCTTCAATGTACATTGTCTCTGACATAATATATATAAAATCCCTTATGTGCCTTCTGTGGAAACTTGAAACTGCAGTATCTAAAAGAAGCAGGTTGGGCAGATGGGGGTCGTGTAATTGCTTGCACCCAGCCAAGAAGACTAGCTGTCCAGGTAATATAATGCTTTTCGGTACTATTATAGCTTTTACTAGTAGATCTGATATTTAGTTTCATTCTGTTGACCATTTAGCTTTCGCAAATGTCACCGCATCTGAAGGACATATGAATGCAGGTTAAAGGTTATGTTTGTAAAGTTTATGGTTCATGTTTCTCCTTTTCCTTTGAAATCTAATCTTCAGATAATTTAAAACATTCACACGCTCTTTAGTTTCCTTCTATCAGCATGCTAGGTTCGAAACACAGAAGTAACATTTATGGCTATATTAACTTAGTCGAAATTGAGGAACTGGCTTGTGAAGGTCTAGAACTGTTATGCAAGCCTTGATAAAATCTTAAATTACGATTAAGGTTTTAATTGACATTTGTGAATGCCAACAAAGTTTTAGTTGATATTTAGGATGTGCAAGTTTTAGAATGGCTCCAATATACAATATATTTATAGGATATACAATATATTTATAGGCTACAATATTGTTCTAGTCCTATTTGATGAACAATAACAAGTTTGAAACTAATCCTATCTACATATATATTTTGTTCTACTATAAGTCTATAATTTTAATTAGATAACAGACATGTGCCTTTTTGGTACATAAATTTTTGCCAAATGTATAAATTGGTCAAATATTGTAAACTTTGTACTTCTAGGTATATGAACTTTTAATTTTGAATAAACAGGTCTCATCCACTAATAGTGTTAAGTCATTAAAATATGATGGCCTAATTGGCATTTTTAGTTGACGTGGACAATGATTTGACATTTTTTGCTGATGTGACCCTTGACTTCTGTTAATCGAAGCTGGCTTCCTTTGATCGTCTAGTTTCTCTTTTCATTTCCTTTATCGCGCACACTAGCTTTAACCTTTCGGATATTCTCAATTGACTAGCGTGTAGCGTTGCTGCTTAAATGAGACAACTATTGGGTGATCTATTATGCAATTGGAGAAATAGAACATGGAGCTTGTGTTAGTGTGGCAAACCAGAGCTATAAGGCTCTGCAGCACTCACAAAGAGATGTTATATGATATCCATGCATGTAGAAATGCTTTTCTAGAACACACAAATAAAATTAGCAAAAACTTTTAAGCTGACAACAAATGATGGGTCTGTGTATGCATTGGATGATTCCTTCACTTGTGAAACAATGCTACATTAGTTATTATTGTGGTGTTACTGATTTATAGGCAGTTGCCTCAAGGGTGGCTGAAGAGATGGGAGTCAAGCTTGGTGAGGAAGTTGGCTACACAATTTGACTTGAAGATCTTACAACTTCAGTAAAACCTTTATTCTTTTCTTCAGTACCTTGCAAAGGGCATGCCAACTAGGGAATGCTAGATCTTGCATTGGCATACTGTTTGGTAATTAGAAACTTCTGGTTTATAGTGATAAAAAATCAATATAATGAATGCTGGGATTTCTCCTGTTTTGGCAGCACAGGGTGTAACTATGATCAAATTTCTAACCGACGGGGTTTTACTTAGAGAAATGATGGATGATCCTCTTTTGACCAAGTATAGGTACAAGTTACCCTCAACAGATTTCCTGTGATGCTTTATTTCTACATATTTATTTTATTCAGCTTGCAATTGTTCTTTATTTTATTCCATATTTCTATTCTTGTGTTCCTATCCAAACCACGTTGCTGTATCAATCTAATGTATTAGAGAATGAGCTGCTATGAGTGTTCTTTAATAATGGTATACGCTTGTTGTTCAGTTGCTTCAGCATGCAAAGTAAACATATGTGCTCAGTATTCTTCATTATTCATGGAATGACTGAACTGTAAAATTTATGAACTATCTATATGCGGGAATAGGTTGATTTCACGTATCATCTTTACTTTATATTTCAACATGGTGTCAGATTTGAGGGAGAAACATATAGATTTTTTAGCAGCCTTCAATGCCGTTGAAACCTTTATTAGCCTAAATTGCCGGAGTTTTTCAACCACTGTTACAGTTTTCCCCATATTATATGAATATTCAGCCTTCATTGCTGCATACAAGGAGTGCCTAAGAGGCGAGCTCTACAAGTGTTTGTTTTTCCTTAATTTTATGATTTTTCAGCTTTTGTTGCTGCGCACTGTTCTAATTCAAAGTACATCTGAGAGAACAAATGACAAGCGCAAACAAAGAGTGTGTAAGAGGCTAGCTCTACAATTTCTATTTAGTCCACAAGACGATCACAAGATGAAAAATTAACACCGTGATTGCACGTGAGGGGGAGTGTTGGAATATGTTGATTTCCCATGTACCATGAAATTTGATTATGTAGTAGATCACAAGATTTGATGCACAAGATTTGATGTATTGTAAATCAAGTGATTTGATAGAGCAAAGTATGAGATTTAGATCGATTCTTGTAATATGTTTCCTGTGAGGTCCTTTGTACTTAGCACAACATATTAGTGAGAACATTTAGCCCTTTGGGCATTGGAGTGTGGATGTTTGCCTTATGGTTGAACCTGCTCACTCTCTTCATTCCATTTCTCTTTCTCCCCCATATCAAATTTCCTTTAAACTTACACACTTTCTTTGTCACATGTATATTTTGGTTTATAAATACTAAAAGTAATGACTCTGGCTTGTGATTTATCTATTTGTTTATGTACCTTAGAGATGGTGAAGAGATCTTTGCGCTGTAATTATAGGTGTGTTAGGTTGCTGAATCAACCCTGTTATGGTTATTGTCGGTTGTTACATGGGTTTTTCACATCCATGGAAGTTCTATCATTGCTGCATATTGTCGATGTTGGAGGTAACAAATATAACAAGCTGTGGGTTGTGGTGCATGGTGACCTACATAATTAAGTTGTAGATTTCTTCAGTTCGGCTATTGAGTTGACAAATAATTCAAATCTAACACAATTGAAGGGCTTCTCTTCGTTATTGAGTTTGCAAATATTTCAGTAAGCAAGATAGAAGGGCTTAACAATTGTATAAGCATATCTGTTAGGTCTTCTGGAGCCAAAACGTAGGCCACACGTGAGGTGTGGGTCTCAATGAAATGAGATGCACTTTAAAAAACTAGATATTTAAACATAAAATTTACCTAAATAAATTAATAAAAGAATATTTTAATTGACTGCTTGTCATTTGCGGTTGTTCTCTGCTGTGCTGCTTTATCTTTTGTAATATAAACAGATAGCTGGTGTTGGAAGTACAACATATAGTTGTAATGGTTGATGAGGCTCTTCAAAGTCACTTCTTATCAGAGAACCTTGTTTTCTTCCTATTTTATATTAATGTAAATATGTAATATAGTTCTAATCTCTTTTTACTCTGCAGTGTCATAATGGTTGATGAGGCCCATGAAAGGTCAATTTCTACTGACATTCTACTTGGTCTCCTGAAAAAGGTATCAGTTTCACATACCAGAACCATATTAGTGATGGTTACAGAATCAAAAAGCTTATCTAAACTTTTTTGGGGTATTACATATTTCTTCTTGTTAATTGCTGGAATTCTAGATCCAACGACGTCGACCTGAGCTGCGACTGGTTATTTCTTCTGCTACAATTAAAGTAAAATCAATATCTGCATTCTTTCGAACCAGGTTTTCTCCATAGCATTGGATTGAATTTGGATTCTGTTTGTTATTCCTTTCATGTATTATTCCTTCTCAGTATTTTACTTATAATTTCCGGTGCAAAACTAGAATTTTCATGTCCGTCTAACATTTGGTCCAATAATTTTTGAATGAAAATATTATGCGAATGGTACTGTCGAAAATGCATGGACTTACCAAAAAGGCACTTTGACTTCATTTTTTGCACGTTTGTTTATTTTTTATATTAGGAGAAGCCTCGTGCACATGCAGGATGTTAAATTTATTTTATTGATGTGAATTGCTTGTGATAAATTGTACCAGAGAGAATCCTTTATATAGGAGATTTAGACTAGAAATAAGAAATAAGAAATAAGCTAGACTAGAAAATTAAACTAAACTTTTCTTAATACAAAATATTTTCTAATTTCACTAACACCTTTCCTAATTCTCCTAAATTTGGAATTGAATCTTCACATTCCTTAGCTGGAGCATGAAACCAATGTGCTTTAGAATTGAATCTTCACTCCCTTTGCGGATCCCTTTGCTGTTGGCAGCAAATTTAGCGTATCCAAGCCAAACCCTATCCCCTCAGAGTGCACACCTTGTGCATGACCCTTATCTGCCACCCTTAGACATTCTTTTAAGCACACATTATCAACCGGATACGACGCTTGCCCAACATAGCACATATCAATTTGCTCTTGACGTTTGTCCTCACCGAACTCTCCCGTCTATTGCCACATCGACGCTTGACCCCATTTTTCTTCCAAAGATTGCTCAGTAGACGCTTGCCGCCACGGACATCTGCATTTGCCACATGCGCACGATAATCCGCTACGTGCCTTGAACCCACATTGATGCCATGTTCAGAATGGAAGATGAAAAAGGAATTCTTAATGTTTTTCATTCATGTAGATTGATAATGCACATCCTTAAGTACAAGTTTATAAAAGAAAAACAGATCTAATGTGAAAAACTGAAAAAAAAAAAAATGTTGTCTGAAATCTGTCCCCAAACCAACTAAAACTGTGTAAAACTGATGACTAACTAAATCCCTTATATCAGATATAAACTGATGGTGCTGCTAAGAGCCTAAGACTCCTTTCCTTCTTCTACGATTCTTCCATAGATTTGCTAGTGTCACAAAGGTGAATGTCATCTTCAATAACTAGAGTGAAAATAAAATAAAAAAAGAAAGAGACTAAAGGGTCTTTTAATGAGAGACTACTCCCTCTCACATTCAAGCATACCATGTATAGGAGGGTGAAATAAAACAATGAATGATTATGAAAAGAAATATATTTAAGAGTTTGAATTAAATCTTGAAGAAATATTATTGAAAATGTTGAAGAAAGAGAAAATTATTGGTCGGGCAATCAACCTAAGGTTGCCGCCGGAATGGCATAACCTTCAAGAGACTCAAAACAACGAATAGAGAGGCTTTGATACTATATTAAATTTATTTTATTGATATGAATTACTTGTGTTAACTAGTACAAGAGAGACTACTTTATATAGAAAATTTAGACTAGAAATAGGAAATAAGTTAGAGTAGGAAATTAAACTAAACTTTTCTAAATACAATATAGATCCTAATTTCATAAAACACATTTTCTAATTCTACTAAACTTAGAATTGAATCTTCACACAAGAAAAAGATGATTGAAGTGCAACAGAAAAGGACTCATAGCCAAAAATTTACTCTACGACTCGGGATCAAAGATAAAATTGTCCATTGTTGAAATCTTGTTTCCTCCCTTTGTTGACCCAATTTACCATACTTGTGAGCTGTGAAAGCTGTTATCTTAATAAATATTCATGACCATAAGTCGTTCTAAGAGTTCTTAGTTGATAATGAAATTCTGGAATGTTGATATGTGGCATTGAATTCCAAAGTATGGCTCCATGCTGTCACTTTTTCTTAAATTCTTGCCAATATGTAAATGTTTTTATCAAAATCTGTTTTACATAGTGATTAAATTTTTTCTCTACTTGCTTTTGCCAACAGGTTGATTTTTAATTGGTTTTCTTCTATAAATATCTGAGTTTGAATATTAAATCAATTTTCATTTATTGTAACATAGCAAGAGGCGTCGTGGACTAGAAGGCGAGGTACCTGGGCCAAAGACGGAGCCTGCAATCCTATCTGTTGAGGTACGAAAGCTTATATAAATCTTACACTTCAGACTCTCTCTCTCTCTCTCTCTCTCTCTCTCTCTCTCTCTCTTTGTGCATGTGTTAGAATGTCAAATATGTGTGATATGATGAGTTATCTTTATTTTGTGCTTAACTCTCAGGGTAGAGGGTTTAATGTTCAAGTTCTTTATCTTGAGGAGCCTGTCTCAGACTACATTCAGTCTGTTGTGTCAACAGTATTGCTGATAAATGACCAGGTACCTTGATGATGATAATAGTTTTCTATTTATTTGCCCTTTAAGGAGTTATAAATCTTATGCTTTTCCATTGTTGCTAGTAGTTACAATTGTTTGTGTTAAACAAGTGTAAGCAAACATATAGGCAAACAAATATCAGATTTGTCTTACAAGTTTTATGAAACTTATCTGCTTAGATCTTGTTTTGAGCATTTGTAGCATTTGTAACTTTACGTTCCAATTTGCTTAATGTGATTTATGGACATGTGGTGACAAAATGAAACTCAACAGTTTATATAGACAAAAGGTAAAGGTAATGGCATGTGATATTGGAATACTCATATTGCACTCAAAATGTTATCATGGGTGTCATAATTTAGACAGGGTAAAAAAACCATGTCATATCTTCTTCATTAGAATTTTTCTCCTAGTTTTTACCATTATATGTAGACATAAACAAGTTCAAGATACGTCTAAAAATATTTTAGTTCCTACGGTCAAAATTACTAACGGAAATCATTAAATCTAATTGACACGTTGAGGTATTGTTTTTTGAATGTTAAAATTGGTTGTTGATACTTGATGATGTTTTATATATAATATAACAAATACGATATATAATTTTTTAATAAATAATGTAAATGGGCAATTGTGTCCAAAACTTTATCTTGATTAGCCAAATATGGTATCAACTCATCCATTTTCATCATGGTTACCACCGACCGCCCCCTCTTGTTGGCCATTGCCAACTCAACGCCACCATCCACTTTCATACTAACCCTAATATGATCCAAATCGCAGTTTCCAACCGCAGAACAAAGAGGAAATGAGGTTGAGATTAAATTTAAGGCGCTGGTAAAAGTTGCTCTGCCCTGGCGGAGAAGGAAGAGGTTGCATAATATCTCCCCAAGTTCAGCTTGGCCTCCATCTGCAAGCAGAGGAACGCCTTTTGGTTCACTCGGCTTCGTTTTGCAATCAAAATAAATACCACTTCTTTGGCATGTTCGATGATCATGGCTGCCCTGGCACTCTCTGTCATAAAAAAGAAGAAGCTTTCTACCCAAAACGTAGTTCTAAAGTTCTAGATGGAGTATCAGTCAAGTCATCTTAATATCACGGTCTGAATGAACGTGACACAAAATCTCTACCGAGACGGAGGAAAGTGTACACCCGCATATAATTTTGTTATGAGAAGTTAAAAACTCAACATGATTTTATTTCCCATCAAATACAAAGTTTCTGAGAACAACAACAATAACACTATATACAGTTAATTAAAGAGATAAGAGTCATTTTGGTTATCAAAATTTGATAAAATAGTCTAAGTAGTACTGAATTGGAAACTTTAGTTTATCGAATAAATGGTATTCAATATAAAGTTTACATAGTTTAAGTAGTACCTATCTTAACACCGTTATCTTTTTCATCCATTTTGTCATGATGTGGCAATATATAGGTGATGCGGCGCCACATTCAATTTAAAGTTTATTTATTTATTTTTATTTTTATTTATTTTTAATTCGGCTCTATTGACTTGATATACCAAGTTAGTAACTACAACGTCACCAGTAGCTTCCACACATGCTTGCAATGTCATCTTCTACTTGCCATGTCACCACATAGCTGGTCAATAGAGCCAAATTAAAGATATAAACACGTTTTGAGGATCAAAACCATGTCTTAACTTAAGTAGGGGTTAAAAATAAAATAAAATGCAGGATAGTGGATGCAACTGCTTTTATTACTAACAATCTCTCTTAGATTAACACATTGTTCTCTCATGAATTTATGAAAGCTTGAGTTTGTGTTTATATTTGAATCTAAATGTGGTGAGGAATTTGGAACTGATTTGTATAATACATTGGGATTGATATTATTTATAAAATTCTATAATTAAAGAACCTCTTATTCATTTGGTGACTATCATATCAAAGCTTAAATTTGTGGGATAATTAGATTAAGGTATTCAAATTGAATCATCGAGGAAATAACACATGAGTCAACACATTTTTTCGAAATTTTCTCAAAATCCAATTTTTCGGTGAAGTTTTTAAGTTTTCGACGAAACTATATATCCTCAACTTGTTATGTAGAATAAAGGTAAAATACTTAAAGGTAGTGACGTAATATGCTACATAGATTACATGTGTGGAAAAAGCGTTTGCGATTGATCTCTGCTCAACACACTCTTAGGGAGAGTGATGAGTTTTAACTGTGACTGATCCTCAAATATAGATTAATATAGATATGGTAAAACGACTTAAAGGTGTCAACCGCGAGTTTGTGAGTCTGCTCAGAATAATCTTATGCCATTAGTGACAAATATACAATAGGTATTTGTAATATAAATTTTATGTTTTCATATGGTCCAATAAAATAATTTTAGTAAACTAAAAAATTGAAACTTTTTAGTTAATTTTAGTTTTCCAAAACCAATAATTTTTATTTCGTACAAATAAACATACATAGCATGTTTAATTTTCTGATTTTGTGGCAGACTCTGATGCATCTAAAGTCTTGAAAGTCGTGCAGATCAGAGAGGATGATAGAATTAATATCTTCGATTTGATTGTGAGTGATATCTTGAATATTAATGAGCATAAAACTATTATAGATATTGGTTTTATTAGTAGGTTTGTGAATCAGACGACTTGCATTTTTGTTAGATCGTCGTGTTTTACGTCAAACTTGAGGAGCGTATAAACTATTTCGTATTTGTAATGTTTGATCTATAATTACTATAATCAAGTTACTTTTATAAATAAATAAAAGGCATGTTTAACTTTCCAAAACAAAAAGAAAAACATTTCCGAAATCTAGATTCCGATAGTAACCAAAATCCATAGTATTTTGGATTTTGCAATCTAAACGAGTCATTTATTATAAGTAACAAAAAAGTTCACATACATATGAACAGGTTGGGACTAACCTCGTGTGCAACTTCATCAACATTATCGGTCTTGTTAACGGCACAAAGAACATTAAAGAGCACTCCTGCAGTGGTGTAGGCCTTGCTAAGTTGGTCTCTGTTAGGAAAAAAAAAACAGTAGTAATAGCAAATTAGAGTTCAAACCAACAATTAATTTCAGCCATAAAATTTGGAGCTCCGTACCTATCAACTTTCTTTGCCTTATGCAGTAGCGTGATATAGTTCTCATAGTGCCGCGAGTAGAAGCTCTCGATTTCTTTTGCATCAGATTTGTTAACCCTAGACGATAGACTGGAGGCATTATCCTACAAATTCTATCAATAACTCATTACAAAATTCAATTTCTCTTTCTCTTCGCAAATACACACGTTTAAGATCATTAAAGTACGAAAATGGTAATCATTGGCGGAGCTGGGGGAGGGCAATAGTAGGCGCCCACCCTGGCTCCTTGTATACTGTTAAATATACTTAACACGATGATACTAGTTCATGGCTCAGTGGCTAGTGTCTTGGCTATGCCCATGCCTGGCTTCAAAGCAAAACTACTCCATATTTTTTGTTGTAGTATTAAAAAGCATTTTTTCACTCATTTATAATTTTTTTTATAAATATTTCAATCTAAAAAATAAACTAATGCTTAATGTAGAGTGAAATATTATCTTAATTTTTATTTAAAATTTTTCACACTCTTATCACCAATGGTTAAAACTTGTTTATTTCTTGTGCATATTTATAAAAATCTTGTAAATCTATATACTATTTTTAATTACATGTGATAATGTGTATTATGTCAAAACTTCTACATTTTAATTTTTCTTATCAGAATTTTGCTTATCCTATCTCCAATCTCTGGCTCCGCCGCTGACGTAATTCTATGATAGAAAAAATCAGTTCTTACTAATAGAAGTCTAACCCATAATTTAAATGTTCATGCCCAAATGATATATATATATAGAATAAGAGATGAATCTAAATCAACTTATTTTTAGCTTAGGCTAAGCCAAATTAATAAGGTGTTAACACCTATTAGATTTCACTCATACCCATCCAAGTGAATTGGTGGGAGCGGAGCAATCCACTCGGATTCATAAATTTTAATGAGATGTCATCATCTCATATGAGTGTTTATTGATAAAGTGACATAATCTTATTGGTATGAATTTATTGGTGAGAGTCTCAACTCGTTCGGATCCGAGCGGGTCGCTTTGCTCCTACCAATTCACTTGGGTGAGTATAATTAGGTGAAATTTAATGAGGTGTCATTACATCATTG
>JAYMTE010002152.1:0-11711 GCA_036897545.1 Pelargonium fulgidum
GAAAGAAGCTTTGGACGAGCTCTTAAGATATCAGTCATCAGATGTATCAAACCAATTATTAAAAGAAGCGCCGACTGGATTTTTTAAATTCAGTAAATTTTATACTTCGTACTTCTCATAGACTACCAAATTGAGTTTTAAATGTTTGTCTTAAAGTAAGACATTTGTAAGATTCATAGCATCGAAAAACAGTTAAATCAGCAAAGTTATAAATTAAGATGTGATACCTAGTGCGAGGTACAAGCGTTCGTGTTGCATCTAACAAATCTTGTAGCTGTATAGCACTTTTAAGTTTTGTCTGTGAAAAGAAGAAAAGAAAAAATAAGTACTTATATACCAATTTGTCCATAAAATCATATAGATCATGTAACCCAAAATAAAAATGTGCAGGTCCAAAGAAAAGATTAACACCTCACATCTAGGTCTCCCTCCATTGTACTTCAACATCAGATTTAGCAACTTCTCCTCAGTAACCTTCAGCTTTACTTTCTGTTTGGGTGTCCGGTCACCACTGCTCAGACAACATATGTCTAAGTAGGGAGAATAAAATTCTACTTAACTAAATAAAATAAGCATTGGAGTATGACATACTGCCGAATAACCGCAATCACACAGCGTAGCTCCTCAGACTGGCCAAATGTGCCAATAATCCCACTTCCTTGCCGTGTTAAACCCTCAGGCTGAACTGGCTCATTGACTTTCCATGGTAAAGTTGGTGGAATTGTTGAAGAAAGGTGAGGAGCTTTTGCATCTAAAAACATCTCCTCAAGACACAAGCAGCATCATCGTAATACCTTATATATCAGGAATGAGTAACCTTTACAAATTAGAAGATTAATAAATAAATAAACATAAATGTTGTGGGATTACTAAGATCGGAAAATAGTATATATCAACAGCAAATGATAGTATCTTTTATATATGCATTGACATATCCACACTGACACCATTTCAACAATACAAAACATCAGAAGGCATGTTCATGAGAATATAAACCTTTTCCTATCTTTTTAAATGATGTGGACCTAAACCTGTGATTTTAACAGGAGGGCCAATGATTATTCACATCCGAAGTATCTAGGATAGATTGCATCCAACATGAAGCCATGTATCAAAACAACTTTAGAAACATTAATTTATCATCAGAAAAGGTAACAAATAGACGCATTGGCTCCTATAAGTCATGTACGAAACCTCAGTATCACCGTACAAGAAAACTTGTACAAACTCTTACTGATGAGAGGAGTTTTTTTTTCTTTTTTTATAAACAAAGCATTCAAGGCAAGCTAAATTTCCCTTAAAAAAATTCATAGTCAAGAAAAGAATTATCTTTATGCTTTAGTTTTGACATCTAGGACTTATCATAATGATGATGGCTGTATAAGGGGTCTATGACTCTAGACTGGGGATGAGTGCTGGAGGTAATACATGAGAAATTCATATGATTGACAGTGACAGCACCCATGTATTTTTAACACAAAGGTAAGATTGATGCTAGATAGTGGATAGCACATTGCAAAGTGAATAAAGATATGCATGATCATGGACAAAAAAACGAGCATTACTTGTGGGAGTTCTTCACAAAACTCCATCCATTCACATCACAGACATATGATCGACCTTCACTACGCAATAGATCAAAACCACAAACCTGAAAGTTACAAGTGCCTTTTCTTAATGCATCCAGAAGCAATTTGAGAACATTCACAAGTTTAGAACAAGGATATCAACTATCTGTTAGTTCGATTAGAAAACTTATAGTAAGCAAACACAAATAATGGAACAAACAAGGGTTAGAACGATGAAAATTAATTTTAAAGATTCGCTAAGGTGGCGTTTGTTTACCAATTTATAATAGAAATTCTAGGAAAATAGGACATATTGGGTATTTTTAAATTATAATTATTGCGTTCATTTAATTTTTCATATTACTCTCTTTCCTCAAATGAGTTGAATAATTTCAAATTTTAAGTAGTTGAAATAACACATGTTATTTCAATTCCTTAAATTTTGGAATTATTTAACTCATGGGAAAGTGAGTTGTAACTATTTTAATTAAATTAAAAAAACTAAATTATACGAACGCCACATTAAAGTTGAATATAAAAAAAATCTTTTTCTATTCTTTTCTTAAGATAATAACACGGGACGGGGGGTTTAAAGTGAAGATCACTCAGCATTTTTGCAAAGAAGGATACCGTTAAGAGGGAATATAAAAATAATTAAAAGTCAATAAGAGATGTTTGTCTAGTCACTAGAGTATCAAAAGTCATTAACTCTCTTATTGCCAATTTTCTTTTGACAATCATGATCATAGATGAAATGTTTCAAATTTGAAGAAGTAATAACAATAAATAAAGAAAACAATAGTCAATAGAAATTGCAACAAAATAAATTTGTAAGAACATATTGTGTGTTTTTCACCGTTATCAGATGACATACCGCTTGTCTAAATGCAAGGCAAACCTCTCTTGCCATTTGCTTTTCGTTAGGTGTCAGTAGCACAGGATACCTAACCTGTCAAGCAAACCAAGACAAATGTTTCAAAATTTATTCTTTCAACCTATGTTCTGGAATAGCAATTTATTAGTCTACCCAGGCAGTATCTGCTTAGTGCTTACTTCCATCTACAAACTTGTACAGAATGCTTATCAAGTAGATGATTACTCTCCACGTCAGATTTGCTCTGTTTTTGGATAAATCTTTCCCCTATTTTTAATATTTCAGTCTATTTTTCCATGCTGCAAAATTGTAAAAATAAACTAAGGAGAGATCTTAACGAGGATGGCAACCACAACCTCCACTTAAGAATCAAACGTGTTTTGTACATGAAAACAAAAAATATAAGTTCTTAACATTAAGAGTATGGTTGAATCCAAGACTAGATTGTCACCAGAAACCAAAAACACATGAAGAGAAGTATAGGAACACCCAATTAAGCAAATTCACCCGTTACAAATAGTGCTCCAACCAATGACAGAGATCGGAAAGGATAAGGCTTCATTACTTCAATGAAAAGCTAATATGATCATATTTGTATGGGAAAAGAAAAGAACTCCGAATATTTTAATTACTATAACTCCCTTTTTAAGTACATATTGGATATTATAAAGGGCTGACACCACATATCAAAACATAGAATTGTTATCAACAATAAAAACTTTCTCAGTACAAGTTGGCAGCTCCTATTTTAAATGAAACTTAGAAGTAGGAATCTGAATATCACCCTTTAAATAAACAATGATAAGTAATGTCAGTACACAAGCAGACTCAACAGAGTTAATACATGTTGACACATATTTAACCTTATATGGGCTCTCCATAGTTTAACTAAACAAACCTTAGAGAGGATATATACGCACAGGTAGATGACCCAATTTAAGCTTTATCTAGACTTAAGTTATATGTTAAGAGAGAGGATGAGTAATGGGACTAATCCTCCTGCCTTCACATTGTTTATTGTGAGCATTCCAATTCTCAACCCATAGTCACCAATATATCATGCTTCTCTGGTTGTCAGACCAGACACAAACCACAACCTTCGTCCAGTCTAGCAGAGGTATAGACTGGTATGTGATACCAATTTCATGCCAACATAAAAGTTAAGAAGATATCAAGTTGTTGGATACAAAAGTTGGGAAGTTGTTAGGGAGACAAAGACGTGGTACTTACTTCTTTGCCATCAGGATTTCTCATGACAACACCATCAACAACAGGAGACTTCCTTGCCTCGGCATGTGCATACTCAGGGCCAACTGTATAAACCTACAACCGTATGGAAGATACTAAAGCAATCAATTAATAAGTGTCAAAACTAAACAAATTGATGATGCAGAAAAGTCAAGTACGTCATACATCTACTAACAAAAGCAAAATAATACTAAAATCATTATAAGCAATAGAGGAGGTGGGGGAGGCAACCGTACTACCTTGACATCTGTTCCACCAGTTGGCATAAATTCCTCATATATATAAGAGCCTTCGCGCCTCACTCTTCTAACATCTGGATGAAACTCGCTTGACCGATTACCAACCTAAAGTCAAATATGATTGTATGAACAATCATGGATGATGAAAATAGTAGTTGCTAGAACTTGTATAAATAATTTTATCAGTGCAATCATGGGATACGTTATCAGACATGTCATGTCGCAATCGTTTGTGTGAATTCGGCAACTTAAAAAAACATGATAATAAAAATATGAACACTTACTGCAGACATGTCACAATCATTCAAGTGAATTCAGCAAGGCCTTAATCCAAAACCTATCCATGTAGCAAATAAAACAAGCAGATCTTAAACAGATCTCTCAATCCAAGAGCACCTACTTGACAAGAGATACAAGTTCTACTTCAAGAAATACGTTGAACTCAAGTAACCCAAGATAAAAGGCAACTTGCTTAGAGCCATGTTAAGCTCAGCTTAGACAACTAAAGCTAGAGGAGTTCATCAGTCCAGAACAGAACCGGACCGGACCAAAGCGATATATTTTCAGTTTAAGACCGAACTTGATTGGATCAAATTCGACCAAAAATAATTAATAAAAACAGAGTTTCTAAAAGAAAATGTAAATATAAAAAATATGGAATCCAATCAATTTGGTAAAGCAATAATTGAGAGAATTGGAGCGAAAGTAAGAAAAATAATTATAAATAAAAAAATAAAAAATAAAACACATTTCCTTTGAGAAAAAGTTGAATAAAAAATGATTTGGTCCAGACCTATTTTTGAACACCCCTGCCTAGAGACAACCAAATCCTTCTCCCATAATCAAGGCCCTATCCCACCATTAACTCTAGATACATAAAATGGCAAAAGGAATGCCTAAGCCTCTCCTAAGATGTGATTCACATTCACCTCAAGAATGTCATTTATTGACATCACGAATGAAATGCATATTGTGCCATGGTAAATGTTTTTAGGGAATCACCTTTCTGAACAATTCCTTCATACCACCACCTGCCGAACTTGGATAGTATATCATTATACTATGATCGTCCCCTTTATAAGTACAAAAATATGAGTCAATACCTATATGATACAATCAATGCAAAGTGCAAGCATAGATAGTACTAGTACCATTGATAGATTAGAAAGAAAACATAAGCTATCTTTATTCCCCGATAGAGTGCAACAGATTTTGAAAGGAACTTTATCAATAACATGAAAAGGAAAAAAATGAAATATCGCAATTATGGAGATTTAAGGTACTCTTTAAACTCCTAAAGGTTCAGAAAGACCACTACTACTTTATTTAGTTTCAAATTTACAATTTTTTTTTATTTTTTTTTTTACAAATTACAGTACGTATATAGGTTTAGCAAAGTTTGAAGGGTACCGACATCTTAGATTTTTATTTTATTTTTGAACCATATAATAAGGTAAATATATATAGCTCTGTATAGGAACAGAATCAACAGATACATTCAACAAATAAAATACAACAGTTCCTATTCACAAATTGGCAGACTTCTAAAAATCAATAAATAAATCAAATTATTTCATTCAAATGTATATGCATTAGAGCATTGGTGGATCATGGTAAAATCTTCAACTATGAACAAATCATATGCCAGACACATTAACACACATTATAACGTTTCGTGCTGTCATCAGTGCAAAAGCTACCTGATGAAAATGTCAAATGCATAGCTAATATTGTGCCCAAGTTAGTTCAACCCCTTGTATTTTTTTTTTCCCAAAACAACATATACCAACAAATTAACGAAATCGAATATATAGGTGAAAGTGCCGATGAGAAAATATGATTTGACAAAAGCAAATCACTCACAAAAATTAAGAAAGAAGCTAACCATGAACAGGCTTCTCAACAAATGGCTTCCAGAAGCGTTCTCCATGAACCTCGACAAAATCTTCTTGCTCGATAAAAAAATCCAGCTCTTGATATGGCTCTTCCCTATTTACAAGAGCATATCGTGGAACAGGAATTCCAAACATTTCAAGGCGCTAGAAACCACAAGAAACATTACATTAGTCTTTATTGTCTAAAGATCAGAACAATAAATCCAGCTCTTGAAACAATTGACCCCGCTTCAAATAATTTAATGCATTAACACATGAAGAAATTAAAAGATGTATGAGATTCTGTAAGGTCACTCCATTCAGTACTTAGTTACTAGAAATCACTATTTCAGTAACGATCGTGATCCGAAACGGATGCTCTAAATTGTAGAACATTAGCATTCCAAAACGCAAAATATAGTATCCCGGTTGCTAGACGGTTCCATTCAACAAAAAATAATTATGTTTTCATTGTTAATGAAAATAACAAAAAGATATTATTTTGCATGTTTTAGACCTTCATATGGTTCAACTGCTAAAACAGACCCAGGGACATAAGCAGTTCAACAAGCGTTTTTTTGCAAACAAAGGGGATTGATAAAACAATATGAACATGAATAATTGGTGTGGGCATACTTTGGAAAGATAGTATGCAAGCCAATTGATTCTGACATAATGAGAAACGCCAACAAACTGAGCTAAACCTTCATAAAAAGTGGTAAGTTTGGAATATATACCTCGTATACTTTCCTTCGATCATGAAGAAGATGCTGAGGCTCCAACTCATTTACTAGGAATGGCCTGAAATACAAATTAAAGACAATTTTATAAGTAAAACAATTTCTCTTAGTGAAAGCGGAATAGAAGGAACAACCAACCTATTATAAAAAGAAAAATAACATATTGTGAAGCTCTTTAATATGTGGGCTGCAAAGGTGGTCAGGTTGTCACTGCAATGATGGTTGGTTCAAGATAGTGGTGGATAGAAGGGGTTATGACATTGAAAGTAGAGGTATTTCCTATGGTGGCTCTGGTGATGGCATGGAATTGAGAAAGGTTGATATTAACATTGGTTTATATGGTAGTAGTATTGACTACAAGATTATTCAGTGGCTTTTGAAATTGTATGGTGGTGATTGGTGAATGCATTGAAACTGTTATTGATATTGTTGTTAACTAGTAGAGAGGCCTAATAAAGTAAGATTTCACACATGTTGGGCCTCAGCTGATGACATGCTTCAGAAGATTATATACAAACTCACTCCGCCCTAAGAAAGAGTCAGTATCTCAAAATTCTTGCTATAACTTTAAACATGATGCAAAGTTGTCTCACCGAAATCTTCTAATCCGACTTTATTTAATATATTAGGTGAAACTACTTTTTAAATTCATTTTCCTCTTTCCCTTTTACACATAAAAAATAAGTTGATACCCGATCCTCAAATAGTTCAGTAACATTTTTTGTATAATGTAACGAATGGGCATGCCATGCAGATCTGTCTAGGGGTGTGCACTCGCATGTGCATTACCCTTCAATCTATTTGCTTTTTCACTGACAATAAGCACCACAGGTTTAGCACAGCAGCGCTCTTTTTACTGTATGCTAACAGTGCATGTCTTCTAAAACAACTAATATGCAATTTTTAAAATCATGATTACATGATATATTAAATTATGGCACATATCCAGTAAAAAAAAACTTACTTCCTTAATGTAGCATATGCCTCAGCCTTTTCTAGTGGATAGCCATTGGAATAGAAACCAATCAAGCAATCACATATTGGCCATCTGAAAAGCAATCATTTCAACAGTTTATTCTTCTGGTTTCGAAGGACACGCTTAACAGAAGGGAGAGGCAAACAATATAATGTTAAAATTAAACAGTTCTAAACCAATAACCTATAAACACACATATCAATGATGACATATACTCATATTACCTTATGGCATGTCTACATTCTTAAATGATGCAAAATTAGTCTTTCTTTCTGTTAGTTTGAAATTTTATTCGTATAAAAGCATTCATGATTGCTCTCTCCCATCTAACAAAGCCATATTTAAACAGAGTTTATGAAATTCAAATTTACCAACTGAAAAAAACACTCATTCTTTATCAGGTCCTATTTTCTTAATAATTTAACCTCTCCCATAACTTGTGACAGAAAGCAAACAAATTTTCGGGATTTTCAATTAAACAAAGTTCACATTCTCCACTTTCACTGGTATTACTTGGTAGAAACCCATCTGGCCAACCAGTGTAATTATCTAGAGTAATGCATCAATAAAGCGTTAATAACAATCATATTTTACAAAAGGAGGTAGCGATCTCCCATAACAACAATTAAGAAACAATATAATATTCAACATTATAAAAAAAAACATGATTCAGCAAACTGCTCAACAATTTGCCTCTCCACTAAAGCTTCACCAATACATTACAATGAAATAACACAAAAATGAAGCAGCTATGTGTCATTGCAACAATTACGAGACAATATAATACTCTGACAATATTATAAAGCAAGAATCAGATAATCATGCAACAATGTACCTCTCCACTGGATCTTCAAGAATAACCTTGTCCCCAAAATGTAAAATCTATAAAAAAATATATATACAAAAGCTATAAGTACAAAAATCAAAACATGTCCATGAACAAGCTCCACTCCATTCCATCACACATAACAATACAATTTGGGAAAATTCGTGCTAAACTCATCTGTAAAAGAAAACGCATCTGATCCGCCCATTAAAACACAAAATGAGTTCGAGCCAAAATAAAAAAATACCTCAAATTCCCCAAAACCCTGAAGCCTATCGAGAATCTGTCCCATCGGAGCCGAAAATACCTGCGAACACGATTTGAACCAAAAGAAAAACAACTATCCATATGAGCCGAAATCACACAAGAAAATAAAACAAAAATCACACAAACATAAACCGTAATCAACATTTCTACGACTCGTAATTTCTGGCTCTGTTTGTGGATTGATACGTAAATTAAGCAAAAGAAGAGAACCTCGGGGCCACATTTCACCTTCTTTTCCATCACGCAGACCCCTATCTTTATCTTCCTCTCAACTCCATCACCACTTTCCTCCATCTCCACAACTTTCTCTCTGTCTCGCACCAAAAACCTAAAAATATACTCCAAGTAGAGATTCGCCGGACACGAAAATGGCGAGCAGAAGTCGCTCAGAGGCGCAGCAGAAATCAGAGTATTCAGTGGATGACAGTGACACTACTCTCTCAATATCTGATAATCTCTCAACAACCAACCACACATGCACCTACCTAACGGAGACGAACACGTATCAGAACCCTGAAGAGCGGAGCAGCGCACACCTGTGTTGTATTTATACGTGGAGAAGATCTAGGATGGAAAAGGAGAGGCACGTGAACTCGGGCGGCGACTCGCTAGAGACTCAGTCACGAGGTGGTGAGGGAAAAAAACGAAGAGGATCATAACAAACCAACCAGGGGCAGTGGAATAGGTAATTTAAAATAATGGCGTGAAGTGCTTTTGGGAAGGGCGTGTTTGGATAGGATAAATATAGAGGAAGCGCTTGTGGATTCTGGAATATGCATGTGTACTTGTTTTGATGTCGTGGAAAGGAAAAGGTGGATAGCTTTTTCTTTTGCAAAAACTAAAAGGATCAGTAATTTTTAAAAGCATGTATATTCGTTTAAAAAGTTGGTAAAAATCAATAAAAGTGTTTATGTATTCTAAAGTAAAAACAAATAATGTTCTATTTTTTTCAAATGTGGATAGTAAAATTAAAATAAATTAAATAACAAAATTGTATTAATTAAATATGTAAATTGTTTCTCTGTGTGAGAAGTGTTACCAAACATAACCTTAGCTTTTTAGAAGTGGGTGTGTTGCTATTCGTATTTTATTTTATAAAGTTTGAGCTGTAGCAGTTGGGTGATAGCCTAATTGGTGACTAGATTCATAATTAGTTGTGTGTTGCAGCTCAAATAAAAATACAAAACATTTTGGGTTGGAGCTTTAAATAAGTAAGGAAACAAACACGTCACAAAAAAGGTGATAAATAAAGGGTTAGTTCATGAGTATTTGGAATTATGTATTGGACCCAACACCACTTGTTATCCATTATATGTGAATGTCCTGCTTGGAATTAGGGGTATGGTCCAAGCTTTTTCACAATCAATTTGTATTCCATTTGGTCCCGACGGAGCCAAAAAAATATGGATTCGCTGCCAAGTTGGTCATAAAATAGGGAAAAAACGACAACGTTGCGCAATAGGTGATTAGGTGTTGTTGATGGTTTTATCATGAGTATATCTGGTCAGAGGGCCCACGGAGAAAGATCATCTGACCCAAGTCCAGGAATGTTTATATGATTTCTTAATAGAAAGTTAGGTAAGCAATACTAGAGGTCTTTTGACTTGTAGCTCTGACTAATTTTGTGTTTCCATATAGTAGTAAGAAGGTTTTGGTTGGATACAGAGAAAAATCAATTTCTAACTATTATTCATTACAAATCTTCTCCTCTTAATTAATAGAATATAATTATTTGATTGAGTTCAAGAACAAAATCAGAAAATTGAGATTTGGAGAAAGAAAAAAGATGTTTTTATTCATATATCATTGTGTACAACAATTATTATTTTATATAAGTTATAACTTATTTCTGTTTTATTATATTCTTATAGGTAAACTATAGCAGCACACTCTGAATCTCTGCATACACAGATCGTATGTAACTCAAATGATCGCTGAATATATATTACTCAAATTGCATAAAAGACTTAGAAATTATGCATCCAATGAATATTGGTTAAAGCCAAAAAACAAAGAGGAAGATGGAAGTGATTCATCTAAAATGAAACAGTGCGCGACAATTAAGTCGAATCTGATTCGCGAACATACTAACAAAATAAATTTATACTAGAAAGTTGTTCAGCAAGATTCAAAGCAAATACTCACAAAAACAAAACTGAAGGCACTGATTTTAGCCTCCCTCGATTTTCACGGTTTATATGACTTGAAGTACATCAAAGTTTCAATCAATTACCTGAAGTAAATATATTCTCACAAACTAGTCAACAATGAAAGCGAAGATAATAGTACATTGTATGCAAGTTGATCATAAAAATGAAAATAGACAGTAGTGATAATGAAACCAACGGAATAACAAAGATAATATGTTGAATATGGTAATTTGTGTTTATTCCATGTTTACATCAACACTAATAATAAGAGCAAAAACATTTGAACCATCGCCAAGACGCCAACCAAAAAAATCGACGGTATGTGGTTCAAATATTTTTTTATGTGAAATTAGAGATGACAACTATAATTTTAAAAAAGGGTCACACCGTACGTATATGTTAAAACACCGAAAGAAAGTAAAATTTGAAATATCTTCTTAAAACTTGTACTTGATATTCTAAACTTTTGAGTTTCAATAGAATAAATTCTTATTTAAGAGATGGCCAAAAGTCATCTTCTATGAAGAAATCTCTCTCCTACGATATTTCACCGAAAACTCCGTCCCCTATAAGTAATTTTGATGACGGGTTGATTTTCGGTCTCCTATAATCTATCATAGGTGGCAGGAAGAAAGTCGTCACCTATTTTAAATACTAAGGAGACCGGCTATAGCCTAATCTATTACTACTATAATTTGTCTCATATAATAATGTATTGACCAAGGAGACAACTTTTGTTTGGTTGTCTCCTGAAACTTATTTTCTTGTAGCAATTGAATAAAACTTGACTCTGTACATGTAAGGCTCGTTGAAAACATTTGAGTAGCCAAAAGTGCTTGGGTGGCTGAGGAATTATGGCATCACATAACAAACATAAGGGCGGCTGCAGAAATGTCCCAAACATTTTAACACTAAGTTTGGATTAGGATTTTTGGTTGGGAATGGGAAT
>JAYMTE010002153.1:0-11710 GCA_036897545.1 Pelargonium fulgidum
GACACGCAAACGGCACCTAGTTGCCGTGTCGGTGCTTCACAGGCAGACTGCATATGCCCTTTATGCAAAGTGGACATCAAATCGTGCACGCACTTGCTACTGCTTTGCTCTTGGTCTCTTGAAGTTTGGCATCGAGTCCTCACTGGTGGAAGCTGGCAGCAGCCCTTCCTTGCAGCATCTCAGACTTCATCATACAATGGCCCCAACTGTTGTCTAAAAAAGACTATGCAATGGACAGCTCAATGCTTCGTCTCCATGTGGTATATATGGCGGTGTTCGACAACCACCTTGACAACCCTTCATCAGCGGCGCACAAGATCATGTGCCTCTCTTTCTCTATCTGCAAAGTTGTAATGGGCGGTCAAGCACCCTTCACATTGGAGCAGTGGAAGGAAGATCCCATTTCTTGTCTGTCTTGTCCATAGAGTAGTTGCTTGCTTCTATTAAGCCTTCTTTGTACTCTTTCTTCTAAGATCAATAATGAGTTCCCTTTTGCTGATAAAAAAATAAAAATAAATTATATTATGATCCTTCCAATAAATGAAAAGCGGTTAAGCTTTATGAGTTAATCTCATGGAAACTTGACTTTGATATGCTGTTTCAAGTATGCTGATTAATATCCTTTGTGGAGTTCTTGCAATTAAAATTTACAATGTTTCTTGACATTTTACTTTAATCTCACATTGGTAGTGTTAGAGATCAAAACCACTTGATATACGAGTTGGGTTTTCCACTTATCAGTTTTAGGTTGTAGGTTGCAGTAAGGTTTAACACCTTAAGTATATATCCACTCAAGATAAATAATCTTCTCAAGAAAAGTTGATATATCATATGATTGCTTTGTTCTTAAAGTTGTAATCTACCATTTCAGGTGATATTATTGGTGCATTCTCATTTTCTGTTGGACATGGTGCAAATATGTTGAAGATGTCTTCAGTGAGGATGTTACAATCATATGACAACCAAAATATTGTAGCATATCCACTAAGTGTAAAGGTTTGTTAACTCATTTCTTTTCATTTGTTTATTTCTTGCAATAAAAAGTATGATTAATTGTGAGTGATTTTAGTGACTCCTTGATTTTTTATCACACTTCTATTCAGGGACAGCATAATGAAGTTGAGTATGTGCATAGTTATGGACATGTAACAGTCTCTACTTCTTGTTTTGAGAGGAAATCAGATGTGAGTACTCAAAGAGATTTAGAACACGGGGATGGTTTGGACAGAGATGTAGGTTTTTGGATCGCAGTTGGCCCGGAGGGCGCATGGGAAAGTATTCGGTCTGTACTTCCACTGTCAGTGGTCCCTAAAACATTACAGGATAATTTTATCGCACTTGAAGTTGTCATGAAAAATGGAAAGAAGCATGCAATTATTAGGGGCCTCGTGACTGTCGTAAATGATTGTGATGTTAAGATTGATATTTCAATTTGTCACATTTCTTCAATGAATATTCATGATTCTTCTTTTGGAATAACGACTCATAACATTGTAGTGGAAGAGATTTTTGAAAACCAGCGCTATACACCTTCTGGTTGGGAAGGTAATGATCCGGAGGTTTGGAGCGCCAAAGACTTTTCGTATTCATCTAAGGTGAGTGTTTCTGTTAGTAATGCTCCCATTATTACTACCTTAAGCCATTGTGGAGTTTGGGGAGGGTCGTTTATGTTTCATGCTTCCTATAATTGTTATTTCAGTTTAATTTTTACCACCATTTTAGCTTTGTTTTGTTTATTCACCTTCCTCTTTCTTTGAGTGAAGGATTTTTTTGAACCTCCTCTGCCCCCTGGATGGCAATGGACATCAACATGGACCATTGATAAATCTCAGTTTCATGATGAAGAGGGCTGGTCTTATGGATCTGATTTTCAAAGTATGAAATGGCCCCCAACATCTTCAAATTCATGCACAAAGTCATCTATTGATGTTGTGCGCCGAAGGCGTTGGACTCGTACAAGGCAGCACTCACCCGATCAAGGCATAGATTGGTTTAAGAGCGATTCCATTGCCATAAATCCCGGATGTTCTGCTGTGTTACCATGGAGAAGTGCATTCAGAGATTCTGACATGTGCTTACTAGTTCGTCCCAGTGTTGATTATCCTAATCCTCCATATTTTTGGGGTCGTGGTGTTGCTGTTGGTTACTATGCATTTGGGAAAGACCAGCCATTCATGAATCAGGCCTCACTCGCAAGACAAAATACCTTGAAACAGGAAAATAGAACACCTGACTTTACATTTAAATTGAATCAGCTAGAGAAGAAGGATATACTTATGTCCTGTCCAAGTGATGTAAGCAAACAATTTTGGCTTAGTGTTAGCTCTGATGCATCTGTTCTTCATACAGAACTAAATACACCTGTCTATGATTGGAAAATATCTGTTAACTCTCCTTTGAAGTTGGAAAATCGACTTCCTTGTCCAGCTGAGTTTGCAGTGTGGGAAAAAACAAAAGAAGGTAATAGCATTGGGCGGCAGGATGGTGTGATCTCATCACGTGGCAGTGTACATATATATTCAGCTGATCTTCAGAAGCCTATATATCTTACACTGTTTGTTCAGGGGGGTTGGGTATTGGAACAGGTAGTTATTGAGTGATAGTATATACATGCTTTCTTATATCTCAAACTACAGGCTGTGGAATATTTTATGATGAATATTGTTTTTCTCTGCAGGACCCTGTTCTTGTTTTAGATATTTCAACAGTGGAGCGAGTTTCATCATTTTGGATGGTTCACCAGCAAAGTAGAAGGTCTCTCTCTCTCTCTCTCTCTCTCTCTCTCTCTCTCTCTCTCTCTCTCTCTCATGCAAAGTATACTTAATAATAGATGTAGAAAAGATATGGAAATTAATGTTAAGTATATATAATAGCTTATATACAATGGTTTGGGCATCCACTACTAAAAGGTCAACCTTATTAGTAGGATTTTCCTTGCACCATTCTATGTAGCTCATTTTTTCGTATTTATCTCATTTGAGACTTATTTAACAAACTTCATCACTCCCCCTCACATGCGAGACTCTTTTTATCGGTGGGTTCGACATATGCACAATTGGGTGCCTTTTAAATCAGCACTCCCACTGACGTGTAATTATTTTTCTTCCACACGTGAGCTGCTGCAGGGCAGGCATGTCCATTTGCAAGCGGGCCAGAGACCACAGGGGAGGCAATATATTGGGCTACACATAATGGATAATATGAATCATTTTCTCCCAAACTTCACACTGTATCAGAGTCTACTTCTTGAGGCCTCTATAATCTCTTCCGCTGCCTGGCACCGCTGCCTTAATTCAGCCCTCAATCCACAGAATCCAATAAAAAATTATCGCAATCTCACAAATTTTCTAATAATCACTGAGCCCTATCATGCAACCAAAATACTGCCAAAACGTATTTCCCGAGTCATGAGGACACGCTATAAAAATAGTCTTTGAGCCTCTCATCCGACCAAACTGCTGCTAAAACATGTGTAATAAGGGGACACTATAGAAACAGTCCATGGGATTCCCATCCGAACAAACTACTATTGAAACGTAGTCCCTAAGTCATGAGGTCAACATTGTCACGTCAACAAAAATATCTCGTCAACATTACGTCAAGATAAGTACACTTATTCATTTTTAGTCATCATAATCATGGGAGAGTGTTAGAGTGACTGAAAATAGGAGATAAGGAGTTTGATTAGCACAGTTTTAGGATCATATTTTATTTAGATTGAGCTGATTTTTTGGATCTTTGATGGGTTTATGAATGATATGAATCATTTTCTGTCAAACTGCACAGTAATTGTACATAAGATTTATCCATTTCTGTTTGTGTCAAACATTTCGGACTGAGTATTTCTTATACTACTCCCTCCTTACCAAAATCCTGCCCGATTTGACCTTAAACATTCAGGATATTTTTATTGATGCTTGACTTTCTCCAGATGCTCCTGTTATAACAAACTTAAAGTTGGTATGAATAACTAATTAAAGGATACTACTAGAAGTTCAAGCATGACCTATATATTGGAACAGAAAATGGACAGTTGCAGTGAAACAAGCAAATTTAGCATACTGGACTGTTAATGTGTGACAGAGGGAGTGATTTCTATGGTGGTTTTATAGAATTAAGTTAGAAATGATGAATAATTTCCATTATTGTTCATTATGATGAACTTGGTCAATATTTCAACTATTCACCAACTGTAAAATTGTCCCGTATGCAGGAGATTGCGAGTGAACATCGAACGTGATTTTGGAGGAAGCAGCGCTGCACCCAAAACCATAAGATTTTTCGTGCCATATTGGATAGTTAATGATTCTTATTTGTCTTTGGCATATCGACTGGTGGAAATTGAGCCCACTGAAAATGCAAATGTGGATTCCTCTTCTCCTTCTCTATCAAGAGCAGTGAAGTCTGCAAAATTTTCCTTCAGAAATCCTACATTTTCTATGGACAGGATATCTTCTTGCTCAAGAAGAAACATACAAGTATTTGAACAGATTGATGACACTAGTCCAATACCTACCATGCTTTCTCCACATGACTATGCTAGTCGAAGTGGACTTTCAATGCTTCCTAATCAAAAAGATTCTAATCAGAATGCATTTCTCTCTCCACGGGTGGGCATTGCTGTTGCAATTCGG
Source organism: Pelargonium fulgidum (assembly GCA_036897545.1). Classification (NCBI taxonomy): domain Eukaryota; kingdom Viridiplantae; phylum Streptophyta; class Magnoliopsida; order Geraniales; family Geraniaceae; genus Pelargonium; species Pelargonium fulgidum. The sequence goes on from JAYMTE010002153.1 coordinate 4,635, forward strand.
TACTCTGAACTTTATGGTCCTGGGATATCACTTCTTGAGCTGGAAAAAAAGGTGATTTACTTAAAACATAGTACTAAATGTGTTATTTTCACTCATTATTAGGTAAAATGCTTCAGGTTGATTACTAATAGTTTGATATCTGTGTATAAATTCTTACTTATTGACAATTATACCCTTTTCCAGCAACGGGTCGATGTCAAGGCATTTGGTTCAGATGGATCATACTACAAGCTTTCAGCATTAATGAACATGACTAAGGATAGAACGAAGGTTGAACTCTATTATCCAGGCATATTTAGTTAGTCTTTAGTTGATGACAAATATGTATTTTGCATGGCAAAATAAATAAACTCAGAAGTTATGGCAGTTTGGATGGTAAGCTTATTACTATATAGTCTCCCGTCCCAAAATGAGTGTCTTCTTTGTCTTGCATTACTGTCCAAAAATAAGTCTCTTGTTTCTTTTTTAGAAAGTTGGTTATATATAAATTACCAATAATATCCCTATAAGAAGTTAGTTAGTATCCCCTGAACTTATTACAACACGTGTTTATGGGGTCACAAGAGTAAATTTACGACATCGACTAACTTCTTAATTTTTCTCAAAATGGAAACAAGGACAAGTGGACGTGCGCATTGGCCACGTGCAAAGCAAGTGAGGAGGGAAGAAGTGGACAAGGCAAGAAGTGGACTTGCGCATTGGCCACGTGCAAAGCAAAAATGAGTTTGCACGTGAGGAGGGAATATTGAACCTTCAAATATTAGCTTAAACTTTTAGTTGAGTTGGTTCCTTACAAATGTAAATTATAACTCCCAAAGATACAGAATGATTCTTCCTATACGGTGCTCCTCATCTTTGATCAAACATAAAGAAACTGTCACCTGAAAGTTACAGAGGATTGTTGTGTGATATGAAAGTTAAACGATCCGTGCTTAGTTACTTTCTACATTTTCATTTTAATATGAAGCTATATTTAGAAAGGAACCTACTATTTAGTGACTACTGACCAGTAATGCTAATCCAGAGATATATGAAATGACCTATGAAGAGACTCTTATCACCATATATGCCCCCTGAGATGTATTAGAAACTTTCTGTTGAACAATACTGGATATTATTTTCATTTTCATCAAATAATGTATTAGTTCTAATGTTCAGCTTGTAAGTTGTTACTAACTCTATTACTTCTGCAGGTTGTACATGTCCAGCCACACACCTTATTCATCAACAGAGTCGGTTACAGTCTCTGCCTACAGCAATGTGATACATATTCTATGGAATGGATTCACCCCAGTGATCCTCCAAAACCTTTTGCTTGGCAATCTTACGCAACAGTTGAAATGTTAAAGGTATGAAATTTAATATCTTTCTTTTGATTAGTTGAATATTCTTTCAAGTATACTCTTTGACTTATTGGTCAAGTCATTGTTTCTTTAAGTTGCGGGTGGAAGGATTTAAATGGAGTACACCGTTTAGTGTTTCTACTGAAGGAGTGATGCGCATTTCCTTGAAGAAAGAATCTGGAACTGATCAAATGCAATTGAGGGTGGCTGTAAGAAGTGGAACAAAAAGCTCACGCTATGAAGTTGTTATCCGTCCAAATTCGTCATCCAGTCCTTACAGGTTTGTTATTGCGCTTCTACATATTTTTCAAGTAAAGTTACTTTTTCTTCCGTGAACCCTGAAGACCTTGGGTTATAAAAAAATTGTTAGATTATATCAGGCCCTACAAATCAGGGATCTGATTTATATCAATCCCTACAAATCAGGGATTTGATTAGTATGGAAATTAGGGATCTTGTCTTCTTTATGTAATATAAAATGGGCATTGCCCTATGTGAATAATACAGAAAATTAACTCTCATATCTCACATGGTATCAGAGCTGGTTTTGATCGATATTTGGCCCAAAGGTGGCCCGTTTATGTTGCCTCCTCCTATGGTCTCCGGCAGATGGTCATGCCTGCAGTGGCCCACGTGTGGAAGAGAAATACCTACGCGTGAGGGGGAGTGCCGATTTAAAAGGCCTCGATTGTGCACATGTTGAGCTTACCGATAAAAGAAAAACGTGAGACTCGCACGTGAGACTCGCACGTGAGGGGGAGTGTTGAAGTGGGTAAGTGTCCCACATCGAATAAGCATAAGAAGAATGAGCTAAATATAATGGTAGAAGCCAAGCCCTAATAACAAGGTTGACCTTTTAGTATGGGAAGCCCAAACCATTATATGTAGGCCAATTATGAAATTTAACAGACTCAAAATACAATAAGGAGGAATTATCATTTTGTACTCTCACCTTGACACTGAAATAGATGCCCTGGCTAACTCAATAATGTGCCACTCTAGTCACAGAGAGAGGAATAGGCACAACACCTATATCTAGGAACTCAGATGAAAGGGCCTAACAATCCCCTATAAACAGTCCAGCCCCACTACTCTCTTCCTTACTCAAGCATAATGCTTGAATTACATCAAGTATATCTGATTCCACCATTACTTTGTGCCACCTAAGATTTTTTTTCCTCAACTCATGGCTTCTCGGATAGCTATAGCCTCGACCTCCCTTGGCTGTACCTCCCCCACTTCTGACCAGCAACCAGCTCCTGGGAAACCGCCTCCATGATCTCTAGTTACCCACCCACTCCTGACCCGCCCGATGCTACTAAACAAAGCCCCATTGCAATTTATTTTAATAAAACCCATTTCAGGTTTTGTCCACCAAGCTCTCACCGTACCAGCCATCCGTCCCCACCCTTCGCCCGCCAACCCCCGAGCAAGACTAAGGCACATTGAATTAAGCCTCCTCCCGCTCCGCACAATTTCATTTCACCTCTTTTCACATGTCTTTCCCTTTATTATTATTATTATTTTATTTTATTTTATTTTTTGGTGTGGGACACATGATTCTGCTATATATATATTTTAACTATTTGGCAAACCATCATTCTTTGGCTTCAGGCTGTAGATATATTTGCATCATTTTCAGCATCTGTTGATAGTCGGTTGACTACAATGAAAGCCATTGCAAAGACTTGGGCTGTTCCACTTTCAGTAACAGAGTCCTTGTATCCTCGTGATAAGCTCGTGATTCAGGTGTCTGTTGGTCTGGTTGCTTTCAGTAATCTGTCTGACTGGGTAAACTCTTCAGTTTCTCATTTTTGAACTAAACTGCAGGATTCACCTTCAGAATTAAGAATTGGACGGGTCACTTTACAACACACTCAGGTCGGTGGAAGCATTTGAATTATCTTATTTTATCTTTTTATATTATTTTATCCCTTGATGCTTTATTCAGCATCGTCATGGAAACTTTTTTGAGATTGCTGCAGGTACATTCTCCGAAGCCGATTTTTGTTGGGATTCGAAGTTCTCTGCATGTGCTTGAGAGAATAGCTTGCTCTATTAAGTGCAATGAGCCTATCCTCTTGGTTGGTGAAACTGGTACAGGGAAGACTACACTTGTACAAAATCTAGCCATGAGGCTTGGTCAGAGACTTACTGTTTTGGTATGTTGGAAATGATCTCTCTTTCCTAGCAAGATTTCTTATGCCTGTGGGATATTTTCTTTCAAAGCCTTGAATAAATATCAATTTGATTTTTTTTTCTTTTTTTGTTACAGAACTTAAGTCAGCAAAGTGATGTTGCTGATTTACTGGGGGGATTTAAGCCTATGGATGCTCGGTTCATATGTGTTCCCCTCTTTAAGGAGTTTGAGGGTCTGTTTTGTAAGACCTTCTCTGCAAAGGTTTTCTTGTACCTGACTATCTGAGATACTTTTTTCTTTCTGGTTTGCCCCTTGTTCTGTCCACAAGTAACTCAATGTATTCTATGATTATATGCAGGTTAATGATGCATTTCTTTCTCGCTTGCGAAAGTATTTGAAAGAGAAAAATTGGAAGTTGTTATTAAGTGGTTTTCAGAAAGCTATTAATTCTTTTCAGAAGTCTTTAGAAGTGTCAAGATCAGGGTCTGGTGAGAAGCGGAAGAATCCTCTAATTGAAGAGAAGCTCAAGGCTTGGGAGAATTTGTCTATCAAACTCAAAACTGTACATGAGCAAGTTGGGGCTTCATCTGGAATGGTATTCTCATTTGTAGAAGGAGCCTTTATTACTGCACTTAAAAATGGAGATTGGATTTTGCTTGATGAAGTAAATTTGGCTCCTTCGGAAACGTTGCAGAGAATTGCTGGTGTCCTTGAAGGAGAGAAGGGTTCTCTTTGTTTAGCTGATAGAGGGGATGCCAGTTATATATACAGAAACCCTAATTTCCAAATTTTTGCATGCATGAACCCAGCAACTGATGCTGGGAAGCGAGATCTGCCTTACTCCTTAAGGAGCAGGTTTACAGAATACTTTGTTGATGATGTTTTGGATGATGAAGATTTGACTCTGTTTATCAATCGATTTTTGAATATCAGTCAATCTAACAGAGAACTGGTATATAAAATAGTATGTTTCTATAAAGCAGCAAAAAAGGAATCTGGAGAAAGGTTGCAGGATGGGGCTAATCAGAAGCCACAGTACAGTTTAAGTCTCTTTACCGTGCTCTTGAGTATACAAGGGAGGCAACCAAAAGATTTAAATTTCAAAAAGCAATTTATGATGGTTTCTGTGTGTTTTTTCTCACTTTACTGGATAGACCTAGTGCTAAAATAATGCACCAAATGATATTGTCGTATCTGCTCGGAGGAAAACTACCTCCTGATTTTCCTTTTGATCGCTACCTAACTGGACAAGAATATCGCTATAATGCTTTTTCGGAGAATTATGTCCTTACCAAGACTGTAAGGGAGCATCTTAAAATATTGTCACGTGCTATTTTTATTAAAAGATACCCAGTTCTCCTAGAGGGGCCCACGTCTAGTGGGAAAACAAGCCTTGTACAGTATCTTGCTGCCATAACTGGCCACGAATTCATACGTCTCAATAATCATGAACACACAGATCTGCAGGAATATTTAGGTTCTTATGTAACTGATGCGTCTGGGAAGCTTGTATTTCATGAAGGTGTCCTGGTTAAGGCAGTTAGAAATGGCTATTGGATTGTACTAGATGAACTTAACTTGGCCCCACCTGATGTGCTTGAAGCATTAAATCGATTGCTGGATGATAACAGAGAGCTTTATGTGCCCGAACTTGGTGAAACTGTTCGAGCACATGACGACTTTATGCTTTTTGCTACACAAAATCCACCTACCTTTTATGGTGGACGTAAAATACTTTCTCGAGCTTTTCGCAATCGGTTTGTGGAGATTCATGTTGAGGAAATCCCAGAAGATGAGTTGAGCACAATATTAGAGAGTAGGTGTAAAATCCCAAAAAGTCACGCTGTGAAGATGGTTGGAGTTATGAAGGAGTTGCAGCTACACAGGCAAATTAGCAATGTATTTGCTGGAAAATACGGATTCATCACTCCCCGGGATTTGCTTCGTTGGGCTGATCGCTTCCGGGATATTTCTGCGCTTTCTGAGAAATTTTCTTATGAAGATTTGGCCAGAGATGGTTATTATCTATTGGCAGAAAGGCTGAGGGATGACAGCGAAAAATCTGTGCTTCAAGAAGTTCTGGAGAGACATCTCCACGTTAAACTTATCAAAGAACACATGTACAAGCGGGTACAAGACCTCAGTTCTTACAGCATGTTGTGGATTTGCTTAAATCTTTTTGTTCTATAGGTTTGCGATGCTTTCTTTTCTGTTGATGAGATTGTGTACTGGCACTGGACATCTCCTTGGTAAAACTCTTCATTGTATGATTGATGCTGTATTGAGTGTTTAATCTGTTTCACTAATGCGTCTTTACTGTTACTAGTAAAATCCATTGCATACTTGTATCTTCATTATAATCATTAGTTGCTTTCTCAAGTTATGTGATCTGAATGAAGTGAGACATTTGGGTGCATGCCACTGTTTTGGTCTTAGTTTTCAGTGTTGGACTCATTTATGCTTACTTTTTCTGCTCTATAAATGTATGTATATTTGCAGGTATGTTAGTTAAATGTGTTTCATGCCAATAACATTCTGGTGGAAGACTTTATCTGCTCTTATTTGATTGAATTCTAAGTTCTGGGCTACTGCTCAGAATTTATATTTATATTTTATATTTTACTCCTGGATTGTTGGGAACTATATTTCGTTGTAATAGCTCCTACTTTAAATATTTGTTGATCTGTGGATCCCCCAAAGTTAGCATTAATAATACTCCATTTGCTTATATGTCAGGAATCAGTTGGGCAGGACCTTGTTCCAAACTTGGGTAATCATGCTGAAGTTTCCATTTCTTTTGAGAAGTATGTAATCCAGTTCTTGGGGCTGGTACCCCATGCTTGGCTTTTTTACAATATAAATTCTCACTAGTAAGCTGTGTTATAAAAGAGAAGAGGGAGAATAGACAGCAGAGAGTAGAGAATATTTATGAAGTTGTAATCTACCCCGTTAGGTTCTGGCTTCCTCTTTATATACAGTGTACATGTAGTGGGTATAAAATATGACCAAATTACCCTCACTTATTTTAAACAGCTTATTTGTAACCTATAACATTTGGTTTATTGCAGTGTCATCTGGACAAAAAGTATGTTGAGGTTGTACTTTCTTGTTGAGCGTTGTTACCATTTGCATGAGCCTGTCCTCCTCATTGGTGAAACTGGTGGAGGGAAGACTACTGTCTGCCAGTTATTGAGTATTATTTTGGGGTCCAAACTACACATTCTGAATTGCCACCAGTATACAGAAACATCGGATTTTATTGGGGTTTGCCATCTTTTACTACCTTACTACATTATCCTTTCGACCATTTGCTGATTCAATTTGTTCCAAGTGGTTCAACTCCCTTTATTGCTGTTTGACAGGGTTTCTATCCTATTCGAGAAAGATCTAAACTGATGTCAGAATATAAGTATCAGATTGAGCAATTGAAGTTGTCTAAGGCCATAGCCCATTTTCCTGATTCATTCGTTAGTTTTTCTTTACCTTTTCTTGTTTTGGTTGATGAATTTCTGAAGCTGTATGGTGTATGTGAAACTTTTGATTTTGTTCATCGTGCATTTTTTGTGTGTAGATGATTTCTACTGATATTGGTC
>JAYMTE010002154.1:0-11709 GCA_036897545.1 Pelargonium fulgidum
CTTATCACCCTCACTTTCCCTTATCAAAATATTGGTTCCCAAACGATACCATTGTCTCTAATAAGCTTTTAGATTTCTATCTCCCAAATTAACCATTCAAGATGCTAAAGATATAAAAAAAAAATCTTTGTTTATGTTGTATTTTTGTTTTAAAATGAGATGATTTATTTTTATTTTCTTTAAGTATGATCATTTGACATATATAAACTTGATGAGAATTTAATGCTCCAGCCCCAAACGGGGCACATAAGGAACAATTTCTAATTTGGAAATCAGATGGCTAAGAGGGAAAATAAAGTTGATCGGATATTGAGAAGACTACAACTTGTCCCATTCCAAATCGGATATATAAAGTAAATATTCTTCTTTATAGCATGAAAATATTTCTATAAAAAAAAATAGAATTTCATATAATATTTTCAAATATATTAATTCATATTGTTTTGGAATTTTATATAGCTATTATAAAAATAATATTAAAAAGCGAGACGAATAACGGGTCACGGAAAAATATTGTTATTCAATAAGATTTGTATGAAATTGAGAGGCGAACGGGTACACAAATTATAAATTATGGCTCATAGCCATTTTATATCCACTGCCACTTGATTTGACTATTTTTTTGGGAGTCAAGTCAAGTCTCGATACATCGTCGCATTGCCTTCTTATCCAAATGTCAAGGTGTGTAACTTAGTTTAATTATAGTCAAGTATAATCTTCTTTTTCAAGTCAAGAAAGATAGACTAGTGGTATGGGTCTTTGGGTCGTTCAGTGGTAGCAGTGCTCCAAATCCGGTCAGCGACCTGTAGACTACGCAGGTAACGCACCGTTAAGCAGAGCCCCTAGATGTGTGTCCAAGGGACTATCTCCGACGTGACAGTAAGATCTCCACATAAGCAGAAAAGTTATTTAAAACTGACAATCGAATCTTCGTGATCCATTCTAATATCGAATAATGCACGAAGATTGTGATGAACTCATGAAGAAAATAAAGAACGTTTGAGAGCATTTTCGGGTCCTTACGTGTAGTGTTTACGTGTTGAATTGAAAGAAACTAATAATATGTACTTAAGATTCTTTTTATAGCCCTCAAGCTTACCTGCGACATGGCGGCTTCTGATTGGTCGTTGTGGTGGGGCCCGCAGGCCTTTTAGTCTCTTGTTCGTTGATTGATGGATATGCACACCAACAAGGCAAGCGATGTTCTCTTGTCCTCAGCCTGTTAGATCTGCAAACCAACAGGGTAGGCGAAGCTTCTCAGTCTAACATGTCTTTGTGTTTGCTGTCTCAGTCTCCAGCCATGTGGGAGAGCGAGGTGGTCTTCTAATCGAAGCCTTGTGTTCGACCTCTGGGTTATTGCTGTTAATGTTATTGTAATACAATGAGTGTATCTTGATATGTCGTGAGTGTCCTAGGGCAAAGCTATGCGCGAGCCCGCAGACGGGAGGGAGTCCGTACGACGCGTAAATATGTGCGAACAGATGCGCATGGTTGGAGATGCATATTGAAGTGTCTTCCGGTCTTCCACCCTTTCACCTTTCCACTCTTCCATTTTTTTGCCCTTTTGCTCTTCCACCTTTCCGTTGTTCCACCCCTCCACCCTTCTAGCGGAGGGGACCCTTCTAGGAGTGACAGACCCATTTGTAGGCATACTTATGGACTTGAGTCTTTGTCTATAGAGTAGACTTGTCTTCATGGATGGGTATACTACTCGAGTAGGATGCGACCGGTTGTGCTTAATCCTGACCTATTGGAGTTTTCTATCTTTCCAAATCTCATTTTGGCGATTCGCGTTGACCCCGCTATTTGATTATGCGGACCACGTGTCCGTTCACTAGTTAGGACATTTATGAATTTTTGTGCCTAATCACCGCTTTAAGCAACTGAAAAATTCAATTAAGTACTAACATGACCATTTTCTCCTTTCATTAATTACCTTTTGCTCTTAATTCACCGTTAGAAACTTGAAAGTATATATTTAAAAGTTAATGAATAAAAAGAAAAGAAAAAAAGCATTCAAAGTTACTTTCTATCGTCAACACGTTCCGTATGATAGAAAAGTCATAATCCAGATTCCAGAGAAAGAGTAACAAATATTGAAAAGGATATGATAGGATGAGCATTAAATTTGAAAAACTCAAGAATGTCAATTTCAGAATTTACAGTATTAATTGTTGTTAGATTCTGTATATATCGTATTGATTCCACAAATAAATAATTGTAAAGTAGCTATTTTTAAGCAGAAGAGGAGTGAGTAGCAATTATTTGCTGTACCACATTTCAGGAGTCGTCGAGTCGGTCAAGTGCAGAGAAAGAGGAAGGCAACGAGCAAATTCGCGTATCTGTGAGGCGCGTTAATGGCGATCCCACAGAGTGTTGTGTAGTCCTCATAAGCCACAAAAGCAATAATATTTATCGATCAGAGAATATGGGTCACCAGTACCACCACCACAACAACTCCAACGATGGAGTTTCTCATCAGCGGGTCAATAGCCCTCGCCTCTCCGGCCCCATGACTCGCCGAACTCACTCCTTCAAGCGCCAACCCAACACCACTAAGAACAGTAACGGCGCCGCCGATTCCGTTTTCACCACCCACCACGAGATTGATTTCCCGATCAACTCGCCCAGATCTGAGACTGTCATCGAAGAACCTCACTTCGTCCACAGAGTTCGTGTCGGTGCGCTGAAGGCTCTGTTGAAGAAGCCTATTGGATCTGTTGTCATGGATTTGGGGCTGAGGGAGAAGAAGAAGCTCGGCCATTGGATGTTCTTGCTTTTTTGTGGGGTCTGCTTGTTTATGGGTGTTTTGAAGATTTGTGCTAATGGCTGGTTTGGATCTGCCATTGACAGAGCTGGGTCGATCCAGGTTGGTTCACATGGATTGCATTTCATTTACAATGTTCATGTCTTACTGCAATGCCCATGTGCTTAAATTGATATGGATTCATCTGGATTGTGTTTATTTGATGGATCATTTTATTTTTGTTTTTGAGAACAAAAGTCTAATGGATGTATGTGCCTGCAATTATCAGATACACATTCAATTGTACAAATACTGGCATGCTTAGGAATATAAAAGAGCTAATTTCTGGATTCTGAGCTGAACAATAAAAGATTTACGAGACTACTTGTTTATTACCTTCCCACGAAACTCTATGGCTCAAAATACTCTTTAGAATTGTATAGAATTAAGTTATTTTTCCTCAATTGCTGCTTCACTGTTGTTGGATGCTGAATTACACGATTAAGCATTTCATTTGAATGATTGATTTACCTTTCGTTTAGGATTCGTCACACTCCTCTCAGGTAGATACAATGGATCAAAGCTCTCGTGATTACTTGTATAGGGAGGTAGGAAACGTGGTTGAAGACACATTTGTAGCAGTATCAGCGGGCGTAGTCAGTAACCAGAACTTCATGGCTGAAGTAAATTTTTATATCCGTAGTCAATCCCGTGCATGCCATTTACACCTCTCTCTTCTTAACTTTATTTTGGAGAGTATGGTTATTACTTTATTTCTGAAATCTAATTTTTTGCAGTACTCTGATGATATCTGGTCGACAGTCAACAATGAGAATTTCTCTCAGTGCATTTACCGGCCAAAAAGTTACAAAAGTATGAGCCTTATGCATACTAAATAAAAAACTTTATTTCAATGTCCTGTGAAATGTAATTGAGTGTCTTCATGGTATCTTAATTTTGCTACTTGCTTCTCTTGACAGAGCCAGATGCAAAGACAAATGGGTACATTCTCATCAATGCTAATGGAGGCTTGAACCAGATGAGATTTGGGGTCTGGCTATTTGTTCTGATAGTTCAGTAGGTTTCTCTAGCCTTATATAATTGTGAAGTGATGTATAATTATTTTTGGACTGCAGATTTGTGATATGGTTGCTATTGCTAAGGTTATGAAAGCAACTCTGGTCCTTCCTTCACTTGATCACAACTCCTACTGGGCTGATGATAGGTTCGTTTCTTGTACTGCAAAGTGCAATCTTCATATAATCAATGTGCAGTCAATAAAGATGCCCAAGGGCTCTACGTCATCTGATGATAGCTAACTGATATTCTAATCTTAAATTTTACAGTGGATTTAAAGATCTATTTAATTGGCAGCATTTCATTAGAACACTGAAGAATGATGTTCACATTGTTGAGGCATTACCACCTTCCCTGGATGGAACAGAACCTTTTGTTAAAACACCAGTATCTTGGTCCATGGTAAGACTATATTTGTAAATCTTGAAGTGTCATTCCCAAAAGGTTTTGGAGGAACACAATATTGGCATGTTCCAGAGGATGGTTGTGTTGCGATGTAATTTTAAGTCTCTTACCAGCCAAATAGTATTTATTCATAACATTGGAGAACATTTCACTAGGTAGATTATAGCATTATTCTTAATCTTCATTCCCGTACCCAATTTATGTACATATTGCACTTCTATTCTGACAGGTAGCAGTCTATTTCATTTCAAACATTTACTTGTTTTTTCATTGCTTGCCAGCCTAGTTATTACAAAACAGAGGTCCTTCCACTTTTGAAGCAGCACCATGTAATATATTTTACTCATACTGATTCCCGGCTTGCCAACAACGGTCTTTCAAATACCATACAAAGGCTGAGATGCCGTGTAAATTATAGGGCATTAAGATATTCAGCTCCAATAGAAGAACTTGGCAACCGCTTGGTTTCTAGAATGCGCCAGAATGGAAGCCCTTATCTTGCTCTACATTTGAGGTAAGTTGCGATTATATATTTAAACATATTCTGAAACTGAAAATTTTGTTTGAAGAGCATCAACGCCTCCAGATAAATATTTTGGGTTCCCTTATAATTTGAATTATGTTCTCTAGGTATGAGAAGGACATGCTTTCATTTACTGGCTGCAGTCATAATTTGACTGCCGAGGAAGATGAGGAGCTATTTAAGATGCGGCTTGCAGTTGAACATTGGAAGGACAAAGAGATAAATGGTACAGAGAAAAGGTTGCTTGGCGGTTGCCCATTGACCCCAAGGGAGACTGCCCTTTTGCTCAAGGGTCTGGCTTTCCCATCCAGCACCCGGATTTACTTGGTTGCTGGGGAAGCTTATGGAAATGGAAGTATGCAGTATCTGAAGGATGAGTTCCCCAACATCTTTTCCCATTCTACTCTGGCTACAGATGAAGAGCTCGGCCCATTCAAGAATCATCAGAACATGTTAGCTGGCATTGACTATGTCGTGGCCCTTCAAAGTGATGTGTTTGTTTATACATATGATGGAAATATGGCAAAGGCGGTCCAAGGTCATAGGCGCTTTGAGAACTTTAAGAAGACCATCACTCCAGACAGGTAACATTCCAATCCTGTTCTTCATTTCTTAGCTTTATTTTCAGAATTCCAGCTTGTGATTCTCATTATTTCTTGATGCAGGATGAATTTGGTAAAACTTGTTGACGACTTTGATGGAGGGGAAATTAGTTGGGAGACATTTAGCTCCGAAGTGAAAAAGCTTCATGCAGACCTTGTGGGAGGTCCATATCATAGGGAGCCTGGAGAGTTTCCTAAGCTGGAGGAAAGTTTTTATGCAAACCCCCTTCCAGGGTGCATCTGCAATAAAACAAGAAAAAGATAGCGGCTAATAACTGAAGCACTGTTCCTATTCCTTTTCACGACAGGCGTGAGATGTGCTGCACAGGCAAAAGAGATGAAAGGCTTTGACGCACTTAAGGCAAGTATTCTCAATTATATTCTGCATGCCATTGCTGATCAACCACTAAGGTGTGGAACAAAATAGTAGAATGCAGTCAGGGAATGATTGCAGCCACGTAATTTGTCCCCTTAATTGAAGGGTTTACTACAGTGGAGAGAAGAGGTCCTTTATATGAATATAAAAACCTCTACTTCCAGATTGTTTTATTTAAATATATTGTGGGGAATTGGGGGGGTGAGGGAAAAGACATTATTGGTGGATATACGATCAGAAATAGTAACGAAATTGTATGTACCTGTACACATAAATGATAGGGGAATTTGATTTTCAAAGAATTGTTTGATCTCTCAAAGTGTTTACTTGTTTGTGTTCAGTTGCTTCTGTTGCAGTGTTTTGCAAGACAAACCACCCTCACAGTCTCTGTTTTGTGTTTGGGGCGGTATGGGTGAGGGAAGGAGCCTTTTTGGTTGTCTAGTTAAAAATTATATTGTGGAACATGAAGGTGAATGGCTAGCTCACAAGTGGGTCATTTCTTATAAAGATTCCCCATATTCATGTATCTGCAATATTTATAGGAAAAATGTCTAATTTAGTCCATGAACCATTCAAAATATGTCGATTTAGTCAGTGAATTATCAATCGAGTCAATTTAATCTGTGAACTATCAATTTAGTCTAAAGGTTATCCAATCGTGTCAATTTAGTTAAAATATTTTTGAAAACCGCGTTAAATTAAGATATTCCGTCAAATCCATAGATGAAATCTGTCAAATAAAATTATACATGTAATCAGGAACTAATAGATTCCGTACATGGATTTGACGTGGTTTTTGAAGATATTTGGATTAAATTAACTCGATTGATAGTTTTTTTTTGTTTCGCTTTTTTAATCAATTGATAGTTCATAGACTAAATCGACGCCAGTTTTATAGCAGAATAAGCAAATATTATTGTTTCTGATCAAAATGCATCTTCAAGAACCAGTAACCATACACAAACACAGAAGCAACATACAAAGCTAGCTAGCAACCACGAAAGTACACAAAATGCTCAGACTCGTCCTTTTGATCTTAGTCTTAGTTGATAAATCCCAAAGTCCCAATCTGATTTGACAGACATTTAAATCAATTACGTCGAAATCGAAATAATGAATTAACCAGTTCCTCCAAGAACACCCTTGAGCTTCTTCACCTGAGCGTCATCCAAGAAAGTGGTCTTCTCCACCAACTCCGACGGCAAATTGTTGGCAAACAGAGCAAAGTCCAGAATCTGCAGACCCGGGCTCGCGCTACTGAAGCTAACAATGGCCAACGCCGGCGTCTTGCCGGCATTCACCTGAAAATGCAACAGACCCTGAGGGAACACCATGCTGTCACCTTTGCTCAGTGACTTGAAGTACACGGTATTAGCCGAAGATATGAATCCAGCACAGATTGAGCCTTCCACCACGAACAGCACCTCCGACGCACCCGGGTGGGTGTGCATTGGCACCACGCCGTCCACGGCCAGGTCCAGCCGGGCCAGCGAGAGCCCCAGCCCGTTCACGCCCGGAAACTGCGCCGCGAAAGCCGGAGTCACGGCCGCTTTGATGATGTTGGTGGTGTTGCCTCCAATGCCTAGGCCGGAGAACACGAAGTCGTCGACCGTGACCTTTGCTGGCTTCTTGCAGGAGTAGCCGGCCGGGCCTTCGGGTCCGGCCAGGTCTCCGACGCAAAAGTCTTGGACGGAGGCGTGCGAGGTGAAGAAGAGGACACAAATGATCAAGAAAAGAGGAACCATGTTCATCTTCATGATCTTGGTAATATATTGTTAGGAGATTGATGAAAATGGTTTGTTGGATGAGGATTTATATAGATCTGGATGCGATGGTGGTGTGTGGATAGACGATATTGAGCCATATCCGCAAGGTTGGTTGGTTGGTTGATGTTGCAGTTTCTTGATATTTTAGCGTTTTGCCCATGCAGGACGATGATTCTTGAATTTTTGTGTACAGAGGAAGCGACAGAGTCTTCACTGTAAAGCCCGTGAAGCGATGTGATTTGTAAGAACACACCAAGAAGGCTCTTTTTTGTTTGAGAAGTGGTGGGGACAAATTCAAATACTATCTTTCTATTAATAGGTTTTAAATCGTGGTACATAATCACAGTAATGATGATATGGAATTATGGATAATATAGTATTGGACTACGATGTAAGATGAGTGTTATATATAGATCCTGTTCTCACAGTCATGATGTCAACAACATCTTAATTAAGATTTGGCTAACTCAGTCGGTAGAGCCGCATGTGGCGTATGATATATGGTCGGCATCAGAGTTAGCTATATACGTTTCTACTCTATACTCGGTAGACTGTGTAATTAATTTCACGACCTTTATCGTAATGCTTATATTATTTTACAAGGTTGACTTTTATCACAAGCGATTCGCAGAGGCATGTAACAATTGACTAATCCAACAAGACTTGCAGATACCAAACTTTGTAAGTGTGGTCCAGTTATGTTAAGCAGCACATGGGGTGGGAGATATTTGGGGATATGTATATAACAAGACATTTTTTGACAGCTAAAAAAGGTGCAGCTAGCTGCCAACTCTTGGTTCTGCATGCAATTGGTACGAGAGAAAATTTGTGTGGATTTGGTCAATTCCCTGTCTTCCACTATTACTGGATATATTTATAGATAAGAGTGGTAGAATTATTTGGACAAAAAATATGGTAAAAATGAAAGAGAAAAATAATTCTACTCCAAGTATGTACCATGACAATGATTTACTGTAGGAGATGTAGAAGATGGGGAATGATGGAATGAATTGCCACATTTTTCTAAAATTGAAATACAATTTAAAGTGAAATAGTGTCGTCTAAAGTTGAAACTGACAAGTCGCGTGCGCTTATTTTGTTATAAGTCGACCATGTTTAGCTTTGTATACAATCCAACGTACTTGGTATCTTATGGTCATCTTTTCATGAAAGAATAATAAATCATTTATTAAGTATGTTAGGACGCACGTTTTGTACTTAAATGTCATGACCTGACTAACCACTTTTGGGTGAAGAAAGTAAGGGAATTGAAGCATTGTCTGGTCTAGCCTCGAATTGGATTTTATTAAAATGAAAAAGACGAACAATACACGAATACAATACAACGTTCCCTGATCAATGCATGTAGCAATACGTACTAAATTATTTATAGCACAAGACACTTTAGCCCAAGTAAAGGGGGTATGCGGGCTGCTTGGTAGGAAAGAAAAGCCCGAAGTATTGCTCGATCCCAGCCTGCTTAAGATTCTCGTTAAACATGGCAAAAATAAACCCCGGAATGTAGGCCCCGGGTCTTTTCGGGGTCCCGGCCTTGCTCAAGATATGGGCAACGAAATTTTTGTTATAGGTCGCAGCGAGCTCGGGGACGGTGATATTGCCGTTCCCACCCGAAGGCCACCCGGACTCGGACACCACCACGCCCACATTAGCCGCGCCAACTTTCTCCATTGCGGAAATGAAAGCGTCCACAATAGCATCAAACAAGTTTGTGTAGCTCAAGCTCCCGTCTTGAACCACTGTCCCGGACGCGGTAAACTGCGCGTAATCCAAGCGAACCACATCGGGCTGAGACGCGTATGCGAAATAAGGATACACATTGATCATAATCGGCGCTTCTTGTAGCTCCAAAAATTTCAAAATGGGGACCATTTGTGCACTAGCCTCGGCTGTGAACGCACCCGCGGAAGGCGGATATGAGGATCCTAGAACCGACGCAGCCAACACGGTGGTCACCTTGATACGAGCTAGGTTTCTCGTGTCCAGGACTTGTCGGAGAAACTGCATTGCCTGCGGAATTTGGGTGCCGTAGGCCGTCGGGACAATCTCGTTCCCAACGGTAATGTATTCGAAGTTAACTTCGGCGACGTAAGGTGCGATATTTTTTTCGAACCATATGTTTGCGCCCTCTGGGCTTGCTGCTATGAGAGGCACATCTTCGTTTTTGGTACCTACAACATAGATGGATTCAAAATATTTACTTATAGGCACGAATTTACAGGACAATTAATGAAAATAATAAAATAGGGTTTAGTGAAGGCAATTGCCCCCACGCCCCTGTTCTTGCATCCGTCACTGACCTACAGTAACAGCAATTGGTTGGCCTTTCAGTGCTTGCAGAACTGCAGGATTGGGATCAAAGAGCCTTATTTTGCCAATATTGTATTGTTTGTAGAGCTGAATCACTTCAGTTGCTGGAGGTAGATCATTTCCTAGCAATCCATAGCAAACACCTATTTCTGATGCTTCTGCTACTCCTTTTGGTTTGTGACAAGCTGCTAGAGTATAAAGAACAATTCCAACCCAAAAACATCCCACCATCTTCAACTATTAATTTGGATATATCTGTAATCAGAGACGGATACAGAAAATTTGACGGATACAGAAAATTTAGTGATTAGAAGTAAAATTATAGAACAATGAAATAAAATTAAAAATACATAGCCAATTTTTAGAAGAAAAAATAAAAATCAGTTCACGAATATGAATCTTCATCGATGAGATCGACTAATTGAAATAATATCTTATGAAAGTATTGATATACACTATTTTATTTGTTTCTAGTGAACAAAATATATTTTTAGATCACCTGAGTGACTGCGACTTGCAAGTCCAATAGCAAGCAAGTGTTGAAGCTGGTGATGATGATGATGAATTAAGGATTCAATTCTTCATATTTATAGACTGGTTTTTTATGTGGATCAGAATTCAAATTTGTATTTCCATTAATGAGATGGATCTTGTTATTACATAACCCCCTTTCCTCCTCCTGAAATAGTCAAATATGCCATTTGACATTTGCTAAGTTTGACCTTTCAATTAATTTGTAATTAATATAAATTTAAATTTTAAAAAAACTTCTCCAAATTAATAATTTTATTATTATTATTAGGCACATGAATTTCATGCATGCATTGCATTTTCACATTGTTCATAATTCCATTGGTAGATTGAATATATACTATGAATGATTTATTTATTTGCTGTTTCAAACATCAATATTAAATAGGAGAAGAAAAAACTAATAATTAAGAACATAAAAAGTTTTTTTATTTTTATTTTTGAGAGATATGTATTTCTACTTGTACAGTCTATATACATGTAAAAATACATGAAGTTAGAATATTTAATATTGTTTTTACATCATTTCGAGATAAAAATATATTGTTTTTAAATAAATGAGGTTATAAGTTAACTGTTGTTTTAGTATTTTTAGTTGACTAATGTAGTTAATTACTTGATAGGATAATGTTTCGACCTATAGTCATTACAATTAGTAAACTATAGTAATCGATTGAGTACTAGTTATGTTCCACTATTATTGAATAAATAGCTTAACAAATAAATTTGAACTCCAATATTTGATTTGAGTATTTTGGACTTGATTTCTTTCTTTTTTTTCATCACGTTCGTGTTTAGACACAAATATTATTCAGAATTTTGGATCATCATCAAGTTCAAAATATTCCAGAAAATCAGTTCTAATTATCTGAACTTAAATTAGCATATATAAATAATGAAAATAGTTTGACTAAAGACTTTTCATAATCTCATGTTCATGTTAGAATATTTCAGTAGAAAACTAATTTTGATCATCTGAGCCCGAATTAATATATACTAATAATTTGACTAAAAATTATTTTATACCGAGGCTTGATGTAAACGGGTTATTTAAATTAAGCATAAACATTATTATATTGCCGAGAACATGTAGGAGGAATTACAGTTTATATGTTAAACAATTTATTTAACAGTGAAACATAACCCGTATTCAATCAATTGCAATAGTTTACTAATTGTAATGACGATAAATCGAAACATTATCCTATCAAATACGTAATTAACTACATTAGTCAACTATTCAAACAACAGTTAACTGAAAAACTCATTTATGTAAAATATAATACTCCCTCCGTCCCAAAATGAATGTCCTATTTCCATTTTTTGGAATAATTAAGGATTACAAGATAATTTAA
>JAYMTE010002155.1:0-11708 GCA_036897545.1 Pelargonium fulgidum
CTTTAGAAGTTTGAAGAAGCTTTTTGGTGATATGAGAATCCTACTTGGCCAGGCTGGGTTTGCTTGGGATGAAATGCAACAGATGGTATCGGCAGCTGCTGACATATGGGATGCTTATGTAAAGGTAAGTGGAAATTTATAATGCATAAACTTCAATTTCAAGTCCGTATTGGCTTACATATAAATGGTGCAGGAATACCCTGATGCACAATGGTTCCGCAACAGAACTCTCCCAAATTTTAATGATTTGTTCCTGATATATGGAAATGCAAACACTAATGGAATGAGCATCCATTCAAGTCAATATATAGATGCTGTTGACAATGTCCTAGAAATAACTGTTGGTATGTCTCTACTCTCCCTCCCTCACTCTCTTCCATAGAAAGGACAAAACTGTTAACCAATATCATGACCATGAGATTGGTATGGACTGAGTCAGTGTTATATAAAACTGTTAACCAATATCATGACCATGAGATTGGTATGGACTGAGGCTGTGTTATATTAGGCCAAGATCAAAACCTGCTCTCATACCATGTTATGTTAATTTTTAATATTGGGCTACACATAATGAATTGTGCTTCCTATACTAAAATGTCAACTTTATTAGCACTGTTTCACTTGCACCTTTATATACAGCTTATTCGTTTTACACTTTTCCAATGTGGGACTTTAGTTACAACTTCCCTCTCTCTCTCCCACAATTTGTAGGTGAAGAGGATGACCAAATCCTTGTTACGGATGATCCTCCAAGAATACATTGGACAAAGACAATGGAACGTTATTTTATTGACCTTATGCTGGAGGCAGTGCAGAGTGGAAGTAGTTTAGGTCATACATTCATTGAGCAGGCTTGGGACTGGATGATCACAATGTTCAATGAGAATTTTGGAGTTCTATGTGACAAATTTGTTCTGGAAAGTCGGTTTCTAAGCTTAATGGAGGATTATTACAACATCACAAATCTTCTCAATGAAGAGGGCTTTGTGTGGGACGATACCAAGCAATCAATTACTGCTCAAACTGATATTTGGGAAGCTTATATTAAGGTATAAATGCCTCTTTCACAGCACACAGAGTATAGATTAGTTTTTTTTTTTTTTTCCTGTTTACATCGAATATTACACACTCGCACATGATGACAGATGATGATAATGCGTCCTTACACAGCATGCGAAAATTGTGGATTAAGATATTGAGTGGATTCAATGTGATAACTATGTTTTTGCAGGATCATCCGGATGCAATCAGATACAAAGGCAGAAACATGGATACTTACTTCGACTTATGCAGAATTTATAGCAATGCATCTCCGAATGGAAGATTAACAAATAGCACTGGCATTAAAGCAGAGATCCTCGATAACTTCGATGAAATTGGGATCGATAATGTTAACGGAGGCCATGGCATGAGAGAGAATGATGCCTTTTATCAGAGAAAGAAGCGGAGAAAATCAAAGTCAGTATACTCAAGAAACAATCAGAGCAGCAATGGGGGAGTGGTAGGAGCATCAAATTCGAACGGGGAGCAATGTCTAGATTCAGCAATGGTTGGTTATGACGATAAGATGGATTTTAGCTCGGTAGAGTGCATCGTTGATGCACTTCAAACTGTACCAAACATGGACGGTGAGCTCTTCTTGGAAGCTTCCAAGCTTTTGGAAGACGAGAGGAAGGCGAAGATGTTTGTGGCAATGGACAGCACAGCGCGGAGTAAATGGTTGCTTAAAAAGCTCCACCGGTAACACATCAACCTTAACCTTCTGCATTTCTGCTGTTGTAGTTTGATTGAACATGATACCCGTGGGACATTTTTGTGCACTATGTATTGAACAGAATGTAAATATGAATGCAATAGACTATAATCCAACTATTTTGGTACCTGAATTAAATTGATGCCATTATAATATCTCAAATGTGAAATGTTACAAAAAAACGACCAAAATAGTTACTCCCTCCGTCCCAAAATGAGTGTCTTATTTGTCTAAAAATTTTGTCTCAAAATGAGTATGTTGTTTTTATTTTTAGGCTATTATATTATTATTTTTTCCATATTACTCTTATCACTTATAAGTTGTCTTATGTATGACACTTATTTTGGAGCTGATGGAGTATATATTTTCATGTCACATAAGCAAAATTAAGGGGAAAAAACTAGCAGTAGTTAACCATGTGACTACTTTGATTATTTTTTTCTTAAATATTTGAGGGAGCGTATTGGTAATGTTACATATCATTGTTTTGGTAGGAGATTAAGATAATGATTAAAGATGTTTAAAAAAAAAAAAAAAAAAAAGATAATGATTAGAGATGGTAAAAAAGTTGAAATTGAAATGTTGGTCAGATATTGAAATTGATTTGTTAAGTGTTTTTAAAAAAAAAAAACAAGTTAAAGAATTATTAGGTGTTTTCTGTTCAAAGAATATGTTTTTTTTCTAATTATTAATTTTGAATGAAATAAAAAAACATTTATTTGCGTTATTTATTTTGTGAATTTCTACTTATAATAACAGGTAGAGCAAAGTGGTTTAAGCGTTTCGGATTTCTTTACAGGTTTCAGTTTCGAGAGTTATTCTTCTTGTGTAGCTCAATTGATAATTATTTTCTTGTGAATTTATACTTAACTTTTTTTATTATGATTTAGCATGTAATTTATCCATATTAGTTTAATTTGGTCCCTAAGTTATACTATTTTGTTTCGAATTAGTTTAATTTGCGAATTAATTTCTTTTTTAACAAAACTGTACGACCAAGTAATTCAATTAGATAAAATTCATGTGGTGACAACGTGCATCAGTTATTTAATTTTGTTTCAAGCTAATTAAATCGGTAAATTAAACCAATTTCAACGTCAAGTGATTGTCACGTCAACAAAAATCACAGCTACAAATCAGTTGAGTTCAAAACAAATATCATTATTTGTAGACCAAATAAAAACAATATGATTTAAATACCAAATTAGAATATAAAAGGAAAAAAAAAACTTTAAACTTATTACCAATTTAAACCCAAATAAATAGTGTGGACCAAAATGAACATTTTCCCAATAAAAAAACATCAATTTTACAGTAATTTATTTTTCTTCAGAAACGCGTTGAAGAAGACGAAGTAGATGCGATGCTACACAGTACACACACAGTTGCTAGTTGCTGTATCCGACCCAGATCGTCACCACCTCCAATTCGCTCACACCTTCCCAATCCATGAACTGAGCTCGAGCTTCTCCATTCGCAAGCAATAAAAGACACTCCTTTTTTGGTAATGGCATGGCCTTCTCTTTCTCAGCTTCCTCTTCTCTCACAACCTTAGCTCTCTCACTCTCCATCTTCTCCACTCTCCTCTCCCCAATCTACCCCTACCCATTTCCAGAAATTCCACACAGGTCCCTCCTCGCCTCTCCGTCGCCGCTGATCTGCTCCGGCGAACCCAACGACCGATCCTCCTCCGATGGCCTTCTCGACTACTTCAACCTCCATTTCTGCGTCTTCAAGCAAAACCCATTTCTCTCCATCCCCTCTCTCTCGCTCCTCCTCATCTTCTACTTCTATTTCCTCATCAAAACCGCTCAGGATCATTTCTCGGTCGTCACCACCAAGCTCTCTTCGCTTCTTAATCTGACTCCCAGCATGGGCGCGATTACTCTCCTCGCGCTCGGCAACGGCGCGCCCGACGTGTTCTCCTCCGTCGCCGCCGTCCGCGGCGGCCAGTACCGGACCGGGTTCGGGGCGATACTCTCGGCCGGCACTTTTGTCTCGGCGTTTGTGGTTGGGTTCGTGGCGATCAATGCGGCGCCGTTTCAGCTGGAGGCGGCACCGTTCGTGAGGGATGTGCTGTTTTACCTGATCGCGGCGTGGTTTCTGTTCTGGGTGTATCTGAGTGGGGAGATTTTTCTCTGGCAGGCTATTGGGTTTGTGGGGTTTTATGCGTTTTTTGTTGGGTTTGTGTTTTGGATGGATTTGGGGAGCCGTGGAGAGCTCCGGAAGGGCGGGGATGGCTCGGGTTTGGTGGCGCTGGATTGCGAGATCGGTGAAGTTGTGAAGAATGTGGAGGATGGGAAGTCGGGTTCTTCTGGGTGCTATGGAGCTCTGGGAAAGGTATGTTTTTGGTTTTGAATTGTAAATTTGTGATTGTGCACTTCTTTGAGGCTTACATTTGTTGATTCATGTCTGTTATTGCTGTTTAGTTGTGTGATCTGAAGATTGTTAGATTGGTTGATGATGAGATACTTAAAATCTTTTGTAGTTGCTAACTGATTGGAGATGAACTTTTGGTAATTTATTGGTTAAATTGTATAGAGAGAGTAACTTTTCTGATGTTTAGATGGTATAATACATGGTAACAAAGACTTGATGTGAAGACTAGTCGCAAAGTTACTTGGCTTTTGCCTGAATCTAGATGCTGCATTTCTCAGAATCTTGTTTTTCCGTACACGATGATTGCGTTTAGTGGAAAAGTTGCTACAGAACCCCTCTTTGTTTCTTATGTTTACTGGCTATGTTGCATAGACATGGGTATGAGATGCGGGATATGACACGTATACGAGGACACACAATTTTTATAAGACCATAGACACAATACGCTAAGAATACGTTCAATAATAATAAATGATAATTTATATTTGCTATGCTTGTGCATATAAGTTACGTAAAGTCATGTTTCTTAATGTATTCTAGAGTGACACGTTCAATCAATTCATTTCTAGAACATATATGGGGGTTATGCAAGGTTTCAGGCACGTATCAACATAAAAAATTATTAAAAGATTGAGAGACACCTATCGTAAGAGTGTCTAGAGTGTCGGATATGTATCGGAAACAGGGACGTTTAGAAGATGAGTGTCCATGCATCATAGATTGCAGGTAATTTCTCAATAGTAAGAGGGGTAAGACTTATAGTAACACACTTGTAGAAAGAATGGTATAACTACAAGTTGAAACTCAGCACTAGTCCATGCAGTCTATCAATCTACTTTTCCGTCAGTTAATTGTTAATCTTTTTGTTGATTGAATTACACTTAGTAGAACAATACTGTACCGAGACAAAATTCCATTTTCTTGTGGCAAATATGAGGAAGCTCTCAATTGCAGCTTTCATTTCAACCTATATATTGTAGATTAGACACCTTTGTCTATATGGGTCTCTTATGTCATGTATGGTACTTGGTAGGCAGTAGGCTATGAATATATTATTACTGCACTGAATTTTCTTGACCTGTTTGTCACTTGGCATCTTGATAAATTGTGGCAAAGTTACCTTTCTATATCTTACCTTGCTACACTGATGAAGTTTGCCAATAGATTGCAATGCGTCTGTGTTGGTTGAAGTTTGGATACGCAAAACTGCGGAATTGGATTTATGGAATGGGTAACTTGTAGGTTCCATTTGAGAGTATAGTTTCTGCAAATGATGCTAATGCAGTTAGGAACAAATGATGCCTGAAAAATTGGATTGCTATGTTGAAATACGCATTCCATGTTTTTTTTTCCCAGTGGTTTTCTTGATCAGTAGCCCATAATGTCCTCTTTCCTTGCATTCTGATGTCCAGTGATTATGTGTTTCAAATGCGTCGTTTCACCATTGTAAATGGCATTGATTTTTTTAGTATTCCTCTTACCGGATGTATTAAGCTCAGTTTATGTGCTCAGTCGCTTTTTTCCGATAACGAGGATTACTCTAATTCTTATGTGTTGTGTGGTTTGCACAGATCTGGAGAGCATGGGAGCTCCCTGTCTCATTTCTTTTAAAGCTCACAATCCCACAAACTGCGCCTTCTGAATGGAGTAGGCTTTACTCATCTGCCAATATTGCCGTTTGCCCGCTGGCTCTTCTGTATGCTTGCAACTCGTTTGTTCCATTTAGTCATCCTATTGTTTTCCTTGTTCCACATGTTCCTTTTCCTCTATGGCTTGTAGTGCTCTTTGCGAGCTCTTCACTTGCACTTCTTCATTTTATAATGGAAAAAGAACCCCCCAAAACTGAGCAAATGCCAGTCGTGCTCTTAGCATTTGTAATGAGTGTGTTCTGGATATCAACTGCTGCCGGGGAACTACTTAACTGCCTAGCAGCACTCGGGGTCCTTCTGGAATTGCCTTCGTCACTCCTCGGACTCACAGTTCTTGCATGGGGCAACTCAGTCGGAGACCTTGTTGCTGATGTAGCAGTTGCCAAAGCAGGCCATCCTGCAATGGCCATGGCAGGGTGCTTTGCTGGGCCGATGTTTAACATGCTCGTCGGGCTTGGAACAGCATTGGTAATACAAACAACCAATATGTATCCAAAAGCTTACGAACTTCATTTCCACATTGGTATTGTGATGGCATTTGTGTTCTTGTTTCTAAGCCTGATGGGCTCCCTTCTAGTTATAACATGGAACCGTTTCCGCGTTCCAAGGTTTTGGGGATTCTGCCTGGTCGGCCTTTATATCGTCTTTATGGCGGTTTGCTTAATCATTGCCAAGTTTTCAGGGTGATGATCAGCAGTGTCGGCCCGTTGTTGTATTATGCAGCTGTAAGTACTACATATTGGTTTGGATTTTAGGTTGCTTATGATTTGCTAAGTTGGAGCTGTACTTTACTGTCATTGTTCCTTGAACAAGACTGCAAGAATATGGAGGTTTCTGATATGCAATCACAGATAGGTAGGTTCTCTGTTGGGTTCAATATCTTTGTTCTTTCTTTGCCTTCTTTAAGCTGTATTCTTTTGGCTCTCTGCTATAATGGATTGAGAGAGCTTTTGTACTTGTTGACAGTTGATAATTACACAGTTGATGTTCATCATTACAAGAAAATGGAAAGAAAATGGCATTTCCCATTTTAGTGTTTTACAGTGGAGACATCGATTTTATGTGCGTTTGGTGTACGTAAGTTCATGTACATTTTTTCACCGATGAATGTAAGTGAATTATTGCATTGTCTAAATACACGTTAGTTCTCACTTGATAAATGTACGGAAGTTAGAGCTGGTATTTCGTGTGTGCTATTGTGTTTGTGTCGTGCCGAAGGTTGACTGGATGTTGCACAACCCAACACGAACACGACACGTAAAATAATCTTGTTGAATGGCTAAACACGAACACAACACGTTTAGTGTACTAAATGAGTAGCGTTGCCACAAACACGACTCAATACATTATGCAAGATGGAATTCACGTGTTTATGATATATTTTATAATTATATCCTTTAGTGTGTGTTGTGTACCTCACAACACAAACATGACTTGATTACTAATCGTGATAGGTTCTCTAAAACGAACACGACACGATTTTAAAATGTGTGATTTCAAACACGCTAATTTTAGGTCTTGCGTCATGCGACAACACTAATTGTCAGCTCTAACGGAATTCCACAAACAATAGTCTAGGTTCAATTCTGTCTATTTTCGCACTAATACTCCGTAAGTGCATCGATAAACATGAGCAAGTAGACTAATAACTGTTTGCAAGAAAAGTACAAGTAAAATACATGCATGGTACATAGTATTGGTAGTTGGCAATGCAGTTGCTAATGTGATGCAAAAGTAGCAAATCCATGTAAACAGAAGCAACATCCAACACTTGTCCTCACATTGCTAGGATTTGGGGAATGACTTGAAATACATGCATTTGTAGAATTTGGAAAGGGACATATACATTTACACCTATACATAAATGTGTATGTTTGGTGAGTCAAGCAAGGCAGTGAAGGCAGAGAGCAGGACCACTTGAGGCAGAGAGGGAGGCAAGTCAATTTTTGTCCATTGAAAGCTGGTTGGTTGAGCTCTTCCTTTCCCTTGGTGACATTACAGAATTCATTGTCTCCTTGCACACAAAATCATTATTGCCTCTAAATTTACCTCTTTTTTTCCCCAAATGGGTAACCCTAATTTTACTTCAATCTAGATATGTTGTGTCAAATAGAGAAAAAGAAAAACTATTATTTATTTATAAAAAATGTCTTTTGCATGTATATGCATTTATTTTGAAACCCCACCTTGAGAAACCCTGAGAGCAAGCTCAAAATTCGTCTTAACGACTATTAAATGTTTTCAGAACTGAAGTCCCTAGGCAGGTGAAACCACCTGAAGCTTCAATAATGGTCTTTAACACCACCACCACCAAGTACATGGAGACTCAAGAGGCTCCATTTGGTAGCTGCATGTGTATCAATTATTGTTGACAGTATGGGTGACATTTTATGTTTGGTGGGTTCAACTCACATTGAATTGGGTGGAGTGGAGTTCTGGGTTAAAAGAGAAGAGTTGTTCATATTATGTAGTTCAACGGATAAAAGAATAGTTGGAGAGATATAACATTTTTGTTCTGTACATTTTACACGTAGAACTCAAAATATATTATGAATTTTGCAACCCTAAATAATTGGGGAGGAGGTTTGGCTGAGCTAATAATTTGATTTAAATTTACAGATACTCGAAATTTGTTTCACATTTTTATGAAACCGTGTTAGATAAAATAAACCCGATTAACCAAACAAATTTATGTGAATTTGCACATTTATGAATTAACATAGACTCAAAATTTGATAGGAAATTGGCCATCCACTAAAATTTGATTAACCGACCCGAAATCTGAATAGTTAACTCTAGATTTTGGACAAAACCGTAATTATAACTTTATTGTTTTTAGGAAAAAAAATCTATCACCTAACTAGAAAAGAAAAAGAGAGCATTTGTTGAAGTGCATTTAATTCACATTGATATTGACATTAGCGCATTATATGAGAAGATAATAATAATAAAATCACAACTAAAGTATAATGCATTAGGTATAGATATTCTTTCTAAAAACAAAATTAATAGTCTATTGACAATAGTTAACTTCACCTAAACTTGTTCTATTCAAGGTTTAGAAGTGTAATTAAAAAAACTGGTTCAAAATAATAATAATAAAAGTTTGCAGAGCCTATATTTTGTTTCTAGTGATTTTTTGTTACTATTCTGCAACGATAGTAGAGTTGACGAATTAGATTCAAGTGAGTGGATACTTGAAGTCTGTTTTGTATTGTCGGTTTTGAACACTCAACTTTTTTTAGATTAAGTTCGAGTTAAATCATTACAAATCGTCCTAAAAAAAATCAATTCAAAACTCAAATTGTAAATTTTAATTAGACGTCACTGTTTCAACAGCGATTTACCAATTAATTATAAATCATTACTCGATTTAGAAATATTTTTTAAGTTATGATATTTATTTATTTAATTTTTTTTGAAAGTATTTTTATTTATTTTGAAAAAGTACTTGTATTGACTAATAAAGTAATTTTCCCCAAAAAGGGTAAAGTCGTCATCAGAAAAAAAAGTATCTGACATAATATATTGTCTTTGTGAGTCAGAATCGAACCCAACAACATAAAGCTCTCTTCTCTCTTCTCTCTTCTCTCTCTGTAATTTTTGTTACTATCTCTTTGGTGTTAGGTCGTTTTAAGGTATGATCTCAGGAACCCAATCATTAATCACCATCTCCTACAAAACCCTAAAAAGGATTCTCGGAGATAACTCAGCGTCTAATTTTTATTTTGCTTTTTTCAGGTTAAAGCTTCAATTTTTATTCTTCAAGGAACAGCACAGACCAGTCACGACAACAACAACGAGGTTGGTACCATCTTGTCTCTTTCTCCATACATGCACATATGTATGCATATGGTGGGCTTCATTAGGTTTCTTTGATATAATTGAAGTGATCTTCATGTCTCTGTATCTGGAATTGTGATTTTTGTTTAACATGATCTGGTGTTTATGAGTGATCTTTGTTATTTGTGTACCTCAGAATTTTTTTGGGTAAGTTTGCTTTTGGTAATTTGTTGGTTTTGTGTTTCTGGGTAATGGATAATTTTCTGGTATTAGCTAAAGTTGCTGTCTTTTTTTTAGTTATGAGTTCAAATGTTATATTGGGTTTCTTTTTTGCTTTTCTTCTGCCTTTTGGGTGTTGCTTAATTTCTCAGACCTTGAGTTTTGTTGTTCATGTTGTGTTTTTTTTTTCTTCCTTTGTTTGTGTCTCGGTGGGATGTGAAAGGAATGTCAATAGGATGAGTTCATTTTGTGTACAATTGAACCATCTCCTGTTATGGCTGGCCTTAGTTTGATTATGGGTGTTTCACAAGTGGTCTAGACTTTAATCCCGAAAGCTTTTAACTACTTTGCACCCAATTTGATGAGAACTTGAAAGCTTTCTCTATTTGATGTGGAGTAAATGCTAATCCTTTTGTTACTTTTGTATGTTATTAGAATCTTATAGGTAGTAGTAATTTTTAGGTGTTATAAATTAAGAGTCTGAACAGTTCTGATGGCTTGGAGGATGGTAACTAAATCCCAGCTGATAGTTTTTGGAGTGGTTACTATTTTTGGATGGCAGTGTCTTCTTGTATAGTTTTGGATTTTCCTGTTATATAGGCCATGGGAAAAGAATCTCTGACTGGTTTTTGAGTTTGTAGATGATAGAGGAGGAGTGGACTGTGCAAGTTAATGGCTTATTTCTTGTGTTTTGTCATGTTATTCACAGTTAATTTTTGGTAGCACAGTTTAATTTTTCTCTTCATCATTCCGATTTGATGCAAATGTACATGAAGTATCATCGAAAGGGACTTCCACTATTGCTCCCGGGGTGATTTTAACTAGATATTTTACATGAGAGTCGGATCTCATGTGCTTTATGTTCTTGTTTTGTGATAGGAGTTGAGAATGTAGCTTATATACAATGTCACTGTCGTTGCCGGGGTTTTCGGATTTGGGCAACCATCTGAATTACTTGGTCTTCCTTTTGCTTCTCTTCTTCCCTAAGCAAGCATGAACCGTGTCTTTTTTTTCTAGAAGATGGAACCCTTCAATTTTATAACTTGGAAAATCTTATTTTGACATTTCTGATACCTTGCAAGTGGGAAGATATGGCGCCTGGCTATTATTTTAGCAATTGTTCCACGGGAAGATATGACACTTGGTTTCTACTTTCTAGGTTATCTAAAATGAAGCAAAGAGACAACTGTCTGATTTTTCAACCTTGTTATTTCGAAAAGAGGGGTTTTTTTTTTTTTTTTCAATAAAAGGGATATTTTGTAGGCCCAAGTAATGGCGGATAAATACAGTTCTTTCAGCTTCTCTTTTGCGGGCATATTTTACATACCAATCTGATTAATTTATGATCCATAGTCTTCATGAGACTTTAATTCCACTAGATTGTCATGGTTCTCACTTCTCACAAGGGTTTGTTAGTCAATGGATCAAAGGTGTGATGTATGATCATTTGTTGATGTCGATATATTTGTCTACCATAGGTACTATATTCTGATTAATTTTCCTATCAGCTTGTTTTGAATCTCATTTTGCATGGAGTTTTAATTATAGTTGACGAAGCACTTGAATTTTGTCAAAAAGTTTTCAGTTTCTGTTTTCATGTCAGCAGTTTGACGTAAAATATTTGTTGTAATTCATATTTGCATTCTTTTAAACTTCTTATCTTGTTGGCGGTACAAGCAAAAGTATTAAATTTGTATTTTTTCTATCAGAATGGATCAGCAAGGTCATGGACATCCCCCAAATATGGGTAATGCTGGTCAGTTGGCATATGGGTCGAATTCATATCAACATAATCAAATGGCCGGTGCACAGAATCCAGGTTCGGTCATTACCTCTGTTGGGGCTATGCAGTCTACCAGTCAGCCAGCAGGAACTCAGCTTGGGCAGCACCAACTTGCCTATCAGCACATCCATCAGCAGCAGCA
>JAYMTE010002156.1:0-11706 GCA_036897545.1 Pelargonium fulgidum
CCAAAATTCTGAATTTTATTCGATCCAATCCGAACATATTATCACATTAAACCGAATATCACGTTTCACTTCAAACCCGAACTCAATTGGATCCGATACAACCAATTACCGCTCTAGATTCATTAGTTCAAAATTCAACAGAAAATTATTTTTCTCCCATAAAATATTCACAAGAGCCTTTGTAACGAAGAAACAGATACAGCAAGAGAAATTAGGGTTTGAAACAAACAATCCTCTTTTAGATTACCATAATCACGAAGCTGAGAGCTAATCTGGGAGCTCGGATACGAAGACGATCGAGGAAATGCAGAGGTCCGCATCGGCCTTTGGTTCAAGGTGCGTTCGATATCATACATTCGATAAAAGGTGTATGAATCTATATTCAAGGGTCGATGAGAATTTGAATAGGAGTAAACAATCCAGTTCGGGGCTCAGTAGGGTTGAGGAAGCCATTAATGTCTTCAACCAAAAGCTCCGTTCGGGTTCTGGTCGGTCCGTTGTAGAATTGAATAAGATTTTAGGGTCTGTTGCCAAGATGGGACATCACTCCACTGTGATTACCTTATGGAACCAAATGGGCATGTTTGGAATCAAACCAGATGTCTATACCCTCACCATTGTGATTAATTGTTTCTGTGTTTTGTCTCGAGTCGATTTCGGGTTCTCTGTTTTGGCAAAAATGTTTAAACTTGGTTTGAATCCAAATGATGCAACTTTCAACACTTTGGTCGTTGGACTTTGTGAAGTAGGTAATGCTAGTTATGCTGTTGAGGTGCTAATGAAAATGGTGGAGGTAGGTTATAAGCCGAGTGGGTTTATGTATAGTAGGGTCATTTGTGGACTTTGCAAAGAGGGTAACGATAGGGATGCTAGTTGTTTGCTTGAGAAGATGGAGGAGGGGAGTTGTAAGCCGAACGTGGTTCACTATACTACATTGATTGACGGGCTTTGCAAAATGGGGAATGTTTCCGGTGCTATGGAGATACTGAAGAAGATGGAAGCTGGTATTTGTTGTGAACCTAATGTTATTACTTATACTACATTGATAGAAGGGCTTTGTAAAGTGGGGGACACTAGCACGGCTATGCAGTTGCTTGAGAAGATGGAAGAGGGGTGTCATAAGCCTAATGTAAATACTTATTCTAAATTGATTGAGGGGCTTTGCAAAAATAAGGATTCTGGGAGTGCTATAAAGTTGGTTGAGAAATTGGAGACGGGAAGTTGTAAGCCTAACGTGGTTCATTATACTATATTGATAGATGGGCTTTGCAAAATGGGGAATGTTTCTGCTGCAATGGATATACTGAATAAGATGGAAGCGGGGTGTTGTAAGCCTGATATTCTTATGTATAATACATTCATTAGCGGGCTTTGCAAAGCTGGAGACACCAGTGAAGCTATTCGGTTGCTTAAGAATATGGAAGAGGGGCAGTGTAAGCCTAACAAATTTACTTATGTTTTATTGATTGACGGGCTCTGCAAAGCGGGTAACAGTACTGCTGCAGTTGATTTGCTTACAAAGATGGAAGCGAAAGGTTTTAAGATTGACATCACTACTTATACTAATGTGATTCGTGGGCTTTGCAAGATGGGGAACACTTCAGGTGCTATTGACTTGCTCTGGCATATGGAAGAGGGAAGCTGTAAGCCTCACATAGATACATACACTATAGTACTAAGAGGGCTTTCCAAAATGGGGAACTCATCAGCTGCTATTGAATTACTCGAGAAGATGGAAGAGGGATCCTGTAAGCCTATTATGACTACATATTCTTCATTGATAAGAGGGCTTTGTGAAGCAGGGAAGACTTCTGCTGCAGTCGAGTTGCTCGCAAGGATGGAAGAGGGAAGTTGTAAGCCTCACATAGATACATATGCTATAGTACTAAGAGGGCTTTTCAAAATGGGGAACTCATCGGCTGCTATTGAATTACTCAAGAAGATGGAAGAGGGACCTTGTAAGCCTACTATGACTACATATACTTTATTGATAAAAGAGCTTTGTGAAGCGGGGAAGACTTCTGCTGCAGTCGAGTTGCTCGCAAGGATGGAAGAGAGAAATTATAAGGCCAACATTTCTACATATACTACATTGTTAAAAGGGTTTTGTAAAGTGGGGAACACTACCGCTGCTATTGATTTGCTCTCGAAAATGGAAGAGGGAAGCTGTAAGCCCAACATGGTTACTTATAATATAATGTTAAACACGCTTTGTGAGACGGGAAATATTGATGCTGCTTTTGACTTGCTCAAGAAGATGGAAGAGGGAAGTTTTAAGCCTAACTTGAGAACTTATACTACATTGATTGCTAGACTATGCAGAGATGGGAACACTACACATGCTATTGATATTCTCAAGAAAATGCAAGAAGGCTGCCATAAGCCTAATGCAGTTACATATACGAATACGATGTTGATATGTGCACTTTACAAAGTGGGGATTGATGCTGTTGTAATTGATTCACTCGAGAACATTGAAAAGAGTGATGTGCTATGCAAACTGTGGAACGCTATTGTTGCTGTGTGGAGAAGATGGATTCAGGAATCATAGGCTCAGCATGGTTATTTGTAAGTTTTGAAGGTATTCAGTATTTTTGGATAAGAGAAATATATGCAGTTTCTATAATGACCTCCAAAAATACTGGACACAGCTCTTTTACATAATTATCTTCTCTAATCTTTCAGATTTTATTGCAATTGAAATAAACAGCACAAAAAAATGACAATGTTGGAGCTTCCATATCTCCAAGAGGGTAGGGACTGGACGTAATTGAAAATTCAGTCACACAAATAACTCCTGTTGCCGGACCCTCTACATTCCGTCACTTCACTGAGTGTTTCCCTCCATTCGCTAATGTCACCCACTCCTCTCATTCTCTTTGCCAATTTGGTAATACCAAGTGGCAGCCCTTCGCATTCTCTGATAATCAGCTTCGCAATTGCTTCAACTTCTTCAGAAAGACGGTTCTTGCACCCAAGAGAGTCCATAAACAGTTTCTCTGCTTCTTCTTCAGGAAGACGATCCACTTTGACAGTCCCGTCGCAACCCATCATTCGACTCACATCAAAGGATCGAGTGCCTATAATCAACTTGCATCCGTTGACTTGATTTGGGATCCCTACTTCTTTCAGGTCAAAATGTTCCCGGAGATTATCTATGATTAGTACAGTTCTACCCTTTTTAGTCAACACTTGGAATAACCTGGTTGCTCTTTTCTTTTCGTCGCCTTCCTCCGAAAGATCAAGCCCTACTTCTTTTGCAATGTTGTCCTGCATTTTGAGGACGCCGGAGTCCTGTGATGCGGTGATGAAGTACACCTGACCAAACGTGTTCTTGTTCTCTAAAATGTGATTGTGGACACTAACAAGTATTTCTGTTTTTCCGACTCCCATAGTCCCGTAAACACATACGCTGAGGACTTCATCATTCGCCAAGAGTTCCAAAACGCTTCCCAGATATTTTTGAGCTGTAACTGATTCTGACAACAATGCCACTCCAACATAACTATGTTCATCAAGAAGAAGTCCATTGGAGAAATCACCTTGGGCAATAAGTTCTTCAACTTCCTCAATGCTCTTTATGATATCGTCTCTCAACCTCGAACAAAACCAGTCTTTCTTTTCTCCGAAGCGTTGGTTTATGCATTGCACATCATTTTTCTTCCTCTCCACATTGCTTAGCCAATTTTCAACCTCTCTTTTTCGCTTATTTCCACTGCGAAGCTCAGAACTCACCAACCCGGTACTGATATCCTTCTCGCGGGAAGATAGTTCTTCAATTTTCATCCGTAGAGCTTGCTTCTTCTCCTCAAGATGGTTGTAACAGCCTGACAGCTCAGAACAAAATTTCCATGTGTTCTTCACAAGTTCAACTTTTTCACACAGCTTCTTCAGGCGGTTTTCCCACACAAGACCTAGTAGAGCAGCACCCAACTTGAGCATTTCCATTGCAAGACCTGATAGCAAAACCAAATTGGCTATAGCATGTTAATATTATGCAACAAACCAAACCCTATACCAATACATATTATGCTACAAAGTATTGCCGACCAATCAAAACCAGTCCGGGCAATAAGCAAGTATGATCACGAACCGGTGGGCAATGTAGGAACCTTCAAGGCGCCTACTGAATACAACAGAACTATGATAATCAATACATGGTAACAACCAGTAGACTCGGAACGGGTATAAAATCTCAGAGTAAACAACGGGCAACATATAACAAGTTTATAATAAATGTATCAGTTTAAACATAATGATAAAACTATATCAAGCGGAAATTTAAGCTAAATCTGTTCTTTCGTTTGTGAATTATTGCAACATAGCAAGCCCTAGTATATTTTGTGACCCAATTTTTATCAACAGATTTTTAAAGACAGAAGGATGAGCATTCGGTGAAGACAGTAAAGACATAGTTAGAAATTTACCTACTTTAAATGAGTAACCAGACAGGTTGTGTCTAGGGGTCATATTCTAGCTAACTTGAGAAGACTTAATAATAGTAAGTCTTTGACTGCTGTACTCTAATGTTTAAGTAATGCAATCTTGGTTTCTACTAACAGCAAATTCACAAGATTATGGAGATTTTTAACCCCATGACTTGAAAATAAAGAAACTACAAATTGGAAAAGAATTAGAGTGAATGATTACATACCAGCAGAAAGAGAGAGCAGATAAGAAGTGAAATAGAGATTTAGGTGCAAATATATAGTCCAAGAAACAAGGAAGATGAAGAGAAAGATATGATGGGTCAATGCAAGAGAAAGTGCATCGACTATAATTCACTACTTTTCCTGGCAGGAGCACAAGAGGAATATGGAAAGGAGTTGGTTAGTGGCTGGAAAGTTCATCTGCATCACCAGCCACCATCAGCATTTTTTCCACAAAATAATTATATAATTTCTCAATAATTATGCATAAACATCTTTTAACCAATGTAATAACACAGGTCTTAATATTCTTATTTGATTCACATGTACAAGTGCATATTCTAACCTCAAACACTTACCATGATGAGTCTGTTATTAATCCCATGTTTAAAGAACAGGACTGAAATTGAATGAAAATCAAACACAAGTCATGAAATACAGTTTGACAAAATAAAAACGTATAACTAACTACATTAGGCTGGTGAGGTCCCTCTTAAGCTTATAACGCCACTTCTTGGTGTTCTTGAGTAAATAAATAACAGCATCATTGATGTAAGGTTCACAACGTCCCGCTTCCATCTTCTTGAGCAAAATATTAGCAATTCAATAGCGATCGATGAGTTCCCCATCCTGAAAAGCTCATCTATCGATGAAGTATAAGTAACAACATTAGTGATGTAAGTCGAAGTGCGAGAATAGAGAAACGGATAGAAAAGAACGCGAAGAAAGGATAGGTTTTCTACGAATAGAGGAAGAAGAAAAGAAGGAAATCACAATCAAGTCTAAAATTTTAAATATCATCAAATCTACTTTCAATCTAACCATACTACACTAATTATACAAAACCAACCCAAAACCAAATCTGATCCCAAAAACATTTATGTAACTACTAGAAAATAATGAATAGACAAAAAGACTAAATAATATTTGTTGTCCCTCATCAATTAGGCTTGTGACATAACACTTCCCTCTTCTCAAGCAACTGAATAGCTGTGATGTTATATCCTACTTTGCAAAGCCCATATATCATTGCATTAAACATATAAACATTAGGCTGTCAACATCCCGCTTCCACTTCTTGAATATATCCACAGCAGCAAAAACAATCCCTGTTTTTCAAAGGGCATCAACCAATGCAGTATATGTAGCAGCATTAGGCTTACAACTCCCCTCTTCCATCCTCTCAAGCAACTGAATAGCTGTGCCGGAGTCCCCCGCTTTGCAAAGCCCACCTATCAATGTATTATAAGTAACAACATTAGGTTTACAACGTCACACTTCCATCTTCTTGAGCATATCCATAGCAGCTGAAACATTCCCAAATTTGCAAAGCCCATCTATCAATGCATTATACATATAAACATTAGGCTTACAACATCCCGCTTCCATCTTCTTGAATATATCCATAGCAGCAGAAACATCCCCTTGTTTGCAAAGACCGTCTATCAACTTAGTATAAGTATATTCATTAGGCTTGCACCCCCCCTCTTCCATCTTCTCAAGCAACTGAATTGCAATGCTAGTTTCCCCAGCTTTGCAAAGCCCGTCTATCAATGATTTATACGTAACAACATTAGGCTTACAATATCTCTCTTCCATCTTCTCGACTAGACAAATAGCAGCCGAAACATTCCCCATCCCGCAGAGCCCATCTACCAATCTAGTATAATTAAACACATTCGGTTTACAACTTCCCTTCTCCATCTTCTCGAGCAACGAAATAGCACTCATAGCATCCCCCTCTTTGCAAAGTCCGCCAATAACCGTGTTATAAATAAAGACACTAGGGGTACAACCTCCCTCCTCCATTTTCCTCAACATTTCAACAGCATAGCTAGCATTACCAACCTCACAGAGCCCAACAATCAAAGAGTAAAAACTTGCATGATGTGGCTTCAAACCAAGTTTAAACATTTGTCCAAAAACAGAGAACCCAAAATCCAAACGACCCAATACACAGAAGCAATTGATCACTATGGTGAGGGTACAGACATTTGGAGCAATTCCAAAGATACCCATTTGGTCCCATAAGGAAATCACTTTGGAGTGACGTCCCATTTTGGCGATGGACTCCAAAATCGAATTCAATTCTCCGACGGACTGAATGGAACCGAAACGGAGCTTCCGGTCAAAGACATCAATGGCATAGACCTTTTCGCGGAGCTGTAATTTCGGGAACGAAAACAAACCCTAACACAGCTTGAAACAAAAGCTGACGCGTACCTCTACATTTCTTCTCCGTCGAGCTCACCAAGAAGCTCTCAGCTGCCGGATTGTGCTAAAATAGAAGAAGACCTATGTTGAACGCATAGTATTGTCACCAATCAGTATTTTTCAAAAACAACAGCTCTTGAACTTGACCATCTCAAGTTGATTCCAAAAAAATTGCTGCAACCGATTGTCTCCTACCCTAAAGCTGGCACATCAGATTTCGAGTAGAGTTTGGGACATGTTTGAGTTAGGCTCGGGTTGTTAAATTATAACTTTATTCCAAACCCAGCCCGAAAGTATTTCGAGTATGGCTGATTTTGAGTCGGATTTCATTTTTTACATACAAAAGTGCATTGGTCCAACACGACGCGAAAAATTACAAGATAAATCCAACTCGAAAGTTGGTCGAGTCATGTTTGATTCGGGCAAAAGTCGAGGATCAAGTGCCCGCGAGTTCAGGCTCGCCTTCTCTTGGTCGTTCAGAGTTAACTCTACAAAAACTCTTGAACTATCATTTTCTTTTAAGAAGAACTACTTTATAACATTGAAGCTTTAAGCCACTGGATTTGTAATTTTCTTTTTGTTTATTCATTAGTGTTTGTTGCAATCAGTTTCTCACTTTCTCATTGTTAAATCATAAAATATATAAAAATGTGGTATATTAGTAAATCATATTAGCAGTGAAAGAAATGTACACAACTCTAAAACATAGTTATCAATCCCTAAATTTTTACATTTTCTGGATATAAACAGCATAACCACAAGACAACAACAATGTTAGGAGCTACCATATTGATCTAGAACAAATTATACACACCTAATCAAAAATTGTCACCCAAATTCTCTACATTCCCTCTACATTCCTTCTCATCATTCAGCATGTTCCTCCACTCGCTAGGACCGTACACTCCTCTCATTCGCTTCGCCAATTCAATAATTCTACGTGGCAATCCATCGCATTCTTGGATAACCTGGTTCGCAATTGCTTCAACTTCTTGGGAAAGGCTGATCTTGGAGCAGAGAGTATTCATAAATAGCATCTTTGCATCGTCTTCAGGAAGAGGCTCAACGTTGATAGTCTTGTCACAGCCCATCATTCGATGCACTTTGAAGGATCGAGTGCTTATAATCAACTTGCATCCGTTGACCTGGACAGGAATCCCTACATCATTTAGGTCGAAATATTCATGGAGGTCGTCTATGATTAGTACACTTCTGCCCTTTCTGCTCAAACTTTGGAATAACCTGCTTGCTCTTCTCTTCTCGTCACCTTCATTCGAAAGATCTATCCCGACTTCTTTTGCGATGTCATTCTGCATTTTCTCGATGCTCGAATCTTGCGATGCTGTGATGAAATACACGCGATCAAATATCTTGCCATCCAAAATCTGATTGTGAACGTGAGTCAGTATATTTGTTTTCCCGACTCCCGTGATCCCGTGAACACCAATGCTGAGGACCTCGTCATTTGCCAAGAGTTCCAAAACCCTTTCCAAATACGTTTTAGCCTGTCTGGTCAATTTTGTTGACAGCAACACCTCTCCACTGTTCCTATGCACATCAAGAAGAAGCCCATTGGAGAAATCGCCTTTGGCAAGAAGCTCTTCAACTTCCTCAATACTCCTTATGATATCGTTTCTCAACCTCGAACAAAACAAGTCTGTTTTATCTCCAAAGCGTTGGTTTATGCTTTGCACGTCATTTTTCTTCCTCTCGACATTTCTCAGCCAATTCTCGACCTCTCTCTTTCGCTTATTTCCACTGCGAAGCTCTGAACTCACCAACTGTGTATTGATATCCTCCTCTTGGGAAGATAGTCTTGCAATTTTCTTTTGAAGAGTTTGCCACTTCTCCTGAAGATCGCTGTGATAGCCTAACAGCTCGGAACACTCGTTAATGAGTGTCCATCGGCTCTTCACAAGTTCAATTTTGTCCCATAAGCTCTTCAAGCGGTCTGCCCACACAACTCCACCTAGTATGACCGCAGCCGTCCCTATGAACACCTTCATTGCAGGACCTAGAACCAAAACAAAATTACTACATTTCTTAGCACGTTAATAACCTAAAGAGGCAAAGATAAGAAACAAGAAACAAATGATTTTGAGGGTTGGTAGGCAATGGCAGAAACTACCTCGCACAAGACATGTTTATTAATAAAGAAGAGAGAGAGTAGAATGAAGGTTGCAAACACAAAACTCACGACAAAGACAATAACATACAAAAATCTCAATAATCCTAACTCATTCTCCAAACACAGTCGGGGACAGCTAAATGAATTTTTTGGCAAAACTTAACAAATCCTATGTCACCTAATACCCTTAGTCGAGCATAAATAAGCATACATTTTCTTGCTAGGTCTACCTCTATCCCTTTCAAATTATGCCAATTGAATAATCTCAATTTTCCTCACAGTTTCGTTATCCACCCTACCAGTGGTGGAGACGGCCGTCAAAATTGGAGAGGGCATATTTCCAATAGTGTTTACTCCTAAACTGAAAATTGAATCAACTTCATAAATTTTAGTTATTTAGACAAAGGCCCTAGATGTGTGACAAAGACACTCACCACTGAACAAAGAACCAACACTAGTTCAACTATTAAAATTCTGTTTTATTCTGGTTTTCATCAACTTAAGGTGGGTTTTGTCTACTACGGCACTCCCCTGGCTCCGCCATTAATAGCTTTCTACGCTTCACATGCCCGAACAATCTTAAGCAGTTTTCTCTCATCTTAAGTCAATTGACGAGGCCCCGCTCTTGCTCAAACAGTATGATTCCAAATCTTATAACTCTTACTCTCTTAGCATCACCACAAAGCTAACTAAGCATTATAATCTAATCTACCCCTTCTTCTGGTTCTGAAGCCTCTACAATATGACCTAAACAAGAACCATATAGAGTTTCCATGAAAGAACACTGTTTTGATCCAAGAAACACAAAACTAAACCCTAAAAAAGTAAAATGGTGTCCAAGATGTGATCTTTTGCGCTCAATAACTCTTGATTTTGATCCAAGAAACAAAAAAGAGACTTCTAGGGTTACTAATTACACAATTGACTTGAATTGATCCATCTGAAGCCAATCTTGAAGCTAGGAAAAAAAAAAAAAAAAAGCAAGAGCAACAATAGCAGCAACTTGGACACAAACCCATTTACACAAATTCAGAGCAGATAAACAGTGGGGAAAGAGAATGATTACATACCAGTTCAGTGAGAAGCAGCAGCTAAGGAGTGATGGAGAAATTGAGGTGCAAATAATTCAAGAAACAACCAAAGGTGAAAAGAAGCATAAGGTGGATGAGACTGAGAGAAAAAAGGGCCTATTTAAGTTGACTTTTCCTGAAATGAGCAGAAGGTTCAAGGAAATTGTATGGAATATGGATGGAAACTTCAGCTTTCCTACTCTTTTTACCTTGTTTCTTGGAAGGAGGCTAAGAGCCAACTCTAATTTTGTTTCCCTTTTTAGTTGAGACAAAATCTAAGTTCCTGTTTATTTAATACTAGGTGATAACATGACAACAATTACTTGTTTTTACATTTCATTTTAAGCACCTAAAGGAAAACCTAGGGGCTTGATTACTGTTGCAAAGCGCTTAGCGACATATAACGAACATGAAACTCTTCAAATTTTTTGGAGCTTGACTTCACAAATGAAGTTGTGACCTAAGATTGGAATTAGTCATCTCGAATGTTTCTTGAGTTTTGTTATCTTTCAGGGCTTCTTAAAGTTCTCTTGTAATAGTAAGCTTCCATAGGAGTTATCGGACGTCTGCATTAGTTAAGAAGTTTGGTTTTCAAGATAAAATAATATGGTGCTATTTGTTATTTGATTTCTTATTATTTTTTTTTTATGTAGATAGCCTACTGTTACATTTAATCCAATAAATAAAATTTTCTAAAAAAAATT
Organism: Pelargonium fulgidum; assembly: GCA_036897545.1. NCBI lineage: Eukaryota > Viridiplantae > Streptophyta > Magnoliopsida > Geraniales > Geraniaceae > Pelargonium > Pelargonium fulgidum. The sequence continues at coordinate 10,766 of JAYMTE010002156.1, forward strand.
AAAATCTCTCAAACATAATGTCATACTTCCATCAATTCAATATAAATCCCACTTCTTATTTTTGTATAAAAACTAAGGATAGAAAGTAATTTCTGATCAAAAGGATAGAGAGTCATTTCATACTATCATATATTCAAAATAAATCCTTTTTTTTTTATTTTTATAAAAATTAAGATTAATTTAAATAGAGTTATAGAAAAATATCACATTTACACAATGAGTGTGGCGCAGTTGGTTAACACAAGGCTGCGTGAGTGGTAAGAGATCTCTGTTTCGATTCCCACTCAACACGCCTTTGGAGAGAGGTGAAATCCTTAACTTGTGAACAAACCTCAAATAAGGATAAGTCTGGATGTGGTCAAACGGCTTAAAGATGCTAACCGCTAAGATGCGGGCCCGCTCTGGAACCCCATGATCTAAAAATATATATATATATATATCACATTTCCCATACATATTGTGTAGAGATAGGATAGATTAAATTGTTTCAGTATGATGCCTTATCCAAACAATGACACAAAACTACCAAAGAACTGGGCTTGTTATTTATAGCCAAGCCCACAATCTCTTCTCGACTCTACCAAAACTTTCACTCATGAAAAGTTTTTTTTTTTTTTTTCATATGGCCTGTGATAATGCCAATTAAAATACCTTTACACTACTAGTAATTTGTTGATATTAAATTAGTTTTTAATTTTTTGGAATAAAGGCAAAATTAGTACCAAACTTATAGCATTTTCTAAATCTGGTACCCAAATTTTTATTGAACTTAATCTAGTACTCACACTTTTATTTTGTACCCAATGTAGTACCCACCGTCCAATTCAGTCAACTTTTCTGTGAAGTGCTTCGCTGGCATGCTGATATGGCAAAAATTGCTTACGTGGCATTCAATTGCCCATGGACCGATCTGACGTGGAAATCTTGAATAAAAATTTAAT
>JAYMTE010002157.1:0-11705 GCA_036897545.1 Pelargonium fulgidum
TAAAAATGGAAACAATACATTATTTTGAGACAAAAAATTTAGACAAATAGGACACTTATTTTGGGACGGAGGGAGTATATAATTAAGCTAGCAAGAGTATGAGTGGACAGTTAACACATTCTATAAAGCTATATTGAGATCTCAACTTCGACATTTGGGTTCGTATTGACCTTGTCAGACCCGACATGATCCTAGACGGATTTAGGTTGACACGACTTAACTCTACACGATTAGTTTATATGAATTATTTTTTACCCAATTATCTATTTAAATGACCTTAAATTAGGATTTTTTTCTCTCAAAAAGGTTTGATAATAAATGGATCAAATAACATGATAAGAACTCGGGTTACTCGGATTATGTGGGTTCAACACTAACCTGACACGATTATTTAACGGGTTGAAAAATAAGACACGAACAAACCCGTTTAACTTCGTGTCGTGTTCGTTTCGTGTCACGGGTTATGACCCAAATTGCCACCCTTACTATTCCACGTCTCTTAAGCTTGGTGGAGCAGTTGGGCTTTCAAGCCCAAAATACAATCCAATGGCTTGTTTGGGCCAATGAAGAAGCAAACACATCTTTGAACAAGTGAGGCCCAATGTTGATAATTTGAATGGGACTACCCATAGTAGTTATCAGTTTTTATATGTTCAAAATGGGCTTATTTTGGTGTTTCCTCTAATTGATATCCCTTTTAACCAAAACAAAACAAAACAAGTAAATACCACACTTGGGCTACCATTATGGCATCACATAAAATTTCACTCATACTCATCTGTCTAATTGAATTTGTTGGAACGGGCGATATGTCAAAATCAATCATTTTAATGTTTCATTATTATATTACTGTGGACTTAGCCTAATCTAATTTTTATTTAGCTTAACCTCTTTGCTCTTTTTTAATATTATGCATATAGTGCATTACAACTATAAGAACCTTCTTAGTTATTTTTGATTACAAAAAGACCATGATGGAATAAAGGATTACAAAAACTATGCACCAATCATATATTCCAATAGAACCAAACATTTTTTAATTGAAGATATGCATGAAGCATAACAACAAAAATACTAATGGGATGTTCCATTTTGGTGGTAGGAAAAGGTTTTATTTCTTCATCTATCAACTTGTATATTATAATTAAACAGTAACAATGATTGATTAAATATAATAATTAGTGGGATTCTATGCATGATGTCCATTACAAGTGCACAAACAGAATATGATTTGGGCATATTATAAGTGAGACATTTATTCGTGAAATGATATTGGTATCCCTAGAATGGGGATTTTATTTTATGCATATCATTCCACTTTAAATGTAGTGCCTATTAAGATTTACTCCATCCCATTTGGGATTTGCATTCAAAGTTATAGTTTTCTTCTTAGAAAATTACAAACAAAAGTAGATCATTATTTTGATCGGAGATAATACTTAACATATTAAAGTAACTAGAATTTGATGCGACTAATTTAGAAATTATTGAATGTCTATCAACCTTACTCATATGCTCATATAGTATCACAAAAAGTAAACTAAGTTTTGAGTGATTGTCCTCAGTGGTTTGATGAACATAAGATCGACGACAACTTAAGCATTTTCGTACATATTATTAAGATATAAGATGTCGCCATGGCTATCGGATGAGCCCAACTCAGACACTGATGATTTTTGCACTGCTTCTTTACTATAGTCGTTATTTTCGCGAGATCAGACCACTATAAAGATAAAGTACTTATTGTTAATAATGCTACTAATAGAACATGAGAATGAATTTTATAATAACAATAAAAAAAATCATGTGTTTATAAATAATGGTATGAGAATTTTAAATAATTACACATTTCAAAGAATGAAATCTCATTTTAGAGGAGAGTAGAAATTAGAAAAATATGTGTATAAAAAAGAGAGAGAAAGGCAAGACAAGGCAGGGCACGGGCGTGACCTTTTGCTTTATCAAATTTGGGTATCGAAAAGCAAATGGATGGTAAGCTTTTTCATAACACAAATGGATAATATTTTATTAAATTCTCATCAGAATCACACAGAGATTAAACACACACAATCCAACGAAGATCTTGTTTTGCCCATATTTACCCTCTACTTAATTACCTTTATCAATTTTAATTACAGCTTCACCACTTTTATTACTTAGTTTTGACCTCTCTTTATCATTTAATACTTAATAATTGTATAGCACACTAATCGAAACTAACTAACTCCAACAAAGGTTTTAGTGTTTGGGAATTGGATCAAAGCTTCACTTCTTTTTCCCCCACCCCACTAAATTTCTGTTTTGTTTGTCAAATTCGCATACTGTGCGGTGCGGTGCAGTTTCACTTCGATGCAGACAGTTTAAGGTTCGGTTTCAATTTTGTCAGTTATATATGCACATTTCTAATACGAGTTTGTAGGAAAAGCTCTCAGTTTCAATTCCCACCAAATATACGTATCATGAGAGGGGTTTGGAATCTTATTTGCAACTAATCATCAAACATTTGTACTCTCAAACTCTAAAACGGACAGTGATTGCATGTGGTTTATAATACTACAAAGCATATATTTAAACATTAGTCAACTGATGTTGTTTGTCTAAATCAAAAGTTTCAAACATAATTATTAGATAATATACAATACATTAGAAGAATAGAATTGTTCTCTTTGTCCCAAAAATAATGTATTAAATTTCATTATATTGGGCTAAACATAAATGTTAAAATCAAATATAATATTATATTAAACTTAATAAATTGAAATCATTTCATATTAAATTTCATCTATGTGGGATTCCATAACACTCTCTACAATAATATGCATCCATAGATAAATATGGACACATGTTTGTGAATAGGTAGACTAAAGTCGAAAGTATAACCTAATGTTAAGTTAAATAGTGTGTAGTATGCAGAGTTGTTTATGGAGAGAAAATAAACCTAGAAAATATACATTTTGTTATATATATATATATATCAAATGGTTGCACTATGAGGCCACTATCCACCAACCTTACTTAGAACATAGAATATGTCCCCACCTGATAACACATAATTGAGGCAACATGAACGAATCAGATTTTGATGATAAAAGTATTGCATAAATAGTTTATGATAGTAAAGTATTCTAGATCATGTTTCACTAATTGAACAATGTCAGTTGTTAATAATTAAAAATCTTGCTTCTAACTATTCTTTCGGTCCAAAGAATGTGTGTTTTTGTATCTATTTTAGTAAGCAATATGAAACTCTCGTCAAAGTCAAGCCTTCACCCCTCTTTTACTAAACTTTCTTCTTTAAAAAATGGTGAAACTAATAAAAGTACAATATGGTTTCAAAAAAAAAAAAAAAGTACAATATTGTTCCCCACAACGAAATTAAAGATAAATTTGAATCCATATAATGTACAATTTTGTATTGAAGGTATCAAAGCAATCACAAGATGTTTGAATAGTAAGTATGAAACATAATCCATAAAATAGGATGCATGGTTTGGTGATAAGATAGAATTTCTTGGGAAATTAAGTTTGTTCACATTACATTACAGCTTTTTGGGTGTTGTACATCTTTTGATGTTTAACTACTAGTTTATTAGTGACTTAATCATTACTTTGTACCACTTATTAGATTTGAAACTCAAAATGCCTCTGATTTTTCAATTCTATTTCTTATGAATAATAATCAAAATGAGATTAGGTGATAATATATATTCTTGTGAATATGATTCATATATAATGATTGCATGCAGTAAGTTGATCCATTTTTTATGATTTTTTAAATCCAAATTGGCAAATTGGAGTTCATAAGAATTTGACCTTTGAGATGTTGATTTACCATTGGAATATTAGTTGTGAAGTGAAGGAACAATTACAAAAAATGGTCATACTCATACATTATGTGTGAAGATGAAGATTGGAGTGAGTACCAACCCTGAAATGATTCACATGGAATTGACTATGTTCTTACTTTCCAAATATAGAATATTTGTGGAAGCTACAATGTGAAGTGTGAACAGTCCATTCAATAAAACAACAATCTACATTAAATGGATAGAGATATACAAAGAGTATAACATAACAATACATTATTAGTTTAGAACTACTTTGTGAACTATTTTGCCCTTTAGGATGTTGCGAGCAGGACTCGAACTACTTAAGCGAGTTGTTGCGCGAAATAAGCCCAACTCGTCTAAGGACCGAGCTCACCATCCTTCACCACCTCCAATCATGGCCCGCCCTTCCTCCTCCAATGACCTCATCAGACGTGGCGGGTAGATCGTTCTCTCCTCCTCGTGTCAAATTGTGTGTTACTGCCTGAACCCCTAAGGCGACTTTTAGCTCAATCCAATTAGTCGCTCGGTTCGACTCAATAGGTGGATTCACCTCATCACGAAGTGCGCATATATTAGATATTTTTTTTCCTCATCTCACCTATTAAAATGCACCACGTGGTAGGTACATTGGCTATGCGCTATACTAAATCATGCTCTAAAAATATATATCATCTCAAAGTTAGACCGGTCGATCTTGTCCAGACAGCCTCTTGCCCAAAATAAATTCCAAATAATTATTTTCAAGTAGTATGACACTAATAAATTTTTTTTCAGCTTCAATGATCATTTTATCCATTTTTAATGCCTAGCTGGCTTCACAAAGTCCTCTAATGTAATTCATCCACTTCATACTCATTTTTGAAACTTTCAAGACCTAACTTTATATTTTCGGAGGTTCGCCAACATAACATGGTTGATACTGTCGATTTAAACTTACCTCAAGACCCCCTGATAGTTCCATAAAAGACCTCCACTACATGTGCTCCCCTACATGTTCTACGACTACCCACAAATGAGTTTCACACGCTTCATAAACTCTCCAAAACTCCATGAACTTATACATGGACCATTTAAAATCCATGAATCTCCACCTGGACCCTCCAAACTCCATGAACCTCCGCGTAGCACATCTAACGTCTTATAAACCTTTTCATGAGACCTCAATGTTATATTAACCTGTCATGATACCCTTATATATGCGCCACCTTACTCTTAAGCATAGCCATGGATGTTGGACTACCTTAGTCTCCAAGTCTCCCAAAATCATTTTAGGCAAGGTACGCCCAATCAGTAAACTCTCAGGCTATCTACTACTCCCATTAAATATGTAAGTATGATGACCCTGAGCATGGTGCGCCTTAAGGACACTTCCTAACCTTGATCTTTCCGCGTCTCCTTGACATGCTGACATCATCACCATGTCATATTGCATCCTCAATTGCCATGTCATCATGACATCATTCTCACATCACTATGACAACATCATGTGATCCACAAAATCACTATTTGAGCTCATGACATCATCATAACACAAATGTGATATTATCATAAACTCACTTATCATTCTCAATCATAACATCTCCTCCACATCTTGATTTTGGAGATGTTTACTCTCAATCTCGAGGTAAAATCCAAGGCCCTTGCCTTGAATTTTACTTAGCGGTATGCTATCTTGTGTTATATAAGTCTCAAGTATTTAAACACATCTACTCACACAAAAATAATTTCAAAATATTTTGTTTGTAAAAACTCATCTACAATACTCCTAGAACAACGCGTGTTCTAGTATCTTTTGACCCCGCGTCAAAGTAACACACCACCACTAAGATTTTTTTTCCTACAATTAGTGGAAGAATTTTTATAAAAATGAATTATTGATCACATGAAACACATATGATAAGAGTGTATATTAAAAATATCAATATAGTAGAGCGATTAAACTTAACATTTCAAATCTATGAAACGAGTATAAGTGATAATTAAAGAAGTGACGCTTGTTCCCCACCAGGTAATCAATTGGGCAATGAGGTTTAAAAATGTTAAATATGGAGTGTTGTAGTAAGTAGTAACTAATCATTGTCCTACTCAATCACCCGACTCTCATTAACCTTGGTCTTTCATCTTCTTCTTCTCCTTCTATGTACTTTCTGGAAAAAATACTGTAAAAATATGGTTTTTCATTTCATTTGAGTCCAGCCATTACAATTACAGAACCCACCACCACCACCACTCACTCACGTCGCTCTCAGTTTCTGCACACTCTCTGACAACCCGTATCACCCTTCTCTCTCTCTCTCTCTAAAACAGACCAAATAGAGAGAGAAAGAGACCGAAAGAAGGAGACCCAATAAAGCTAAAAAGAGAAAGCAAAGAAACAGAGCACAACCCATCACACTAACACGCCATGACCGTGCTCTTTTACCTCTAACTATCAAATCCTCTGTTTCTTCACTCCCATTTCAAATCTCGCTTCCATGGCTCCTCCTCCACTTTTCCTCTTCATTGTCTTCCTCTTCCTCTCCGGCCCTCCTTCGTCTCTCTCCTACGAACCCAGAAACCACGAAGGTCTGCTGCAACAACCCATTTCTGCTCAGTTCCGTTCTGTTCTGTTTTGCTCTGTTTTTGATTTGCATGCATGATTGTTTGTTTGCAGTGGAGGCTTTGATTAGCATAAGGAATGCTCTGAACGATCCACATGGAGTGCTCAACAACTGGGATGGCGATTCAGTGGACCCTTGTAGTTGGGCTATGGTCACTTGCTCACCTGAAAATCTCGTCATTGGCTTGTGAGTCTCTGTTTTGCTTCTGGTTTTGCTTTCTCGACCGTTGCTGCTATGATTTTCACTCCATTTTCTTCTTCTTCTTCGTCTTGCAGGGGAGCTCCGAGCCAGTCTCTCTCCGGCACACTTTCCGGGATGATTGGGAATCTCACGAACCTCCGTCAAGTGTGAGTGAACTGAACCCAGCGTTTATTGTATTTTCACCTTTCTATTTTACATTCTGTTTGGTTCTCGGGAAAGGAAAAGAAAGTTTCCAATTCTGGGATTACAATTGCAATGGGTTTGTTCATTTCAAATGCCCAAAACTACCCAGTCTGTAAATTTGTTTCCTTTTTTCTTATTTGGTTCTGATTGTATTAGTTTTGTGTGAATTTTAAGGCTATTGCAGAACAACAATTTCTCAGGCCACATCCCACCAGAACTGGGAAATCTCCAGAAGCTTCAAACCTTGGATCTCTCCAATAACCGATTCTCTGGGTCTCCTCCAGGGACTCTGGGTCAATTGAGTAGTCTTCAGTACCTGTGAGTGAGGCACTTTTATTTTCCTCTCATTAGCTTTGGTTTTATGTGGCTTATTAATGTGTTTCCAGTAAGTTATGATCATTTTTTGACTGTTTCTGTGTTTTGTCACCTAATGGTGACTAGGAGGCTCAACAACAACACCTTGTCTGGCTCATTCCCTGTGTCCTTGGCCAAAGTCCCTCAACTTGCTTTCTTGTGAGTATAGGTTTCTCTTCCTCTTTTATCCCAAATTATTGCCTTGGAAAACTAAAAAAACCTGCTTAGTTTTTTTTTTTTTTTTTTTTTTTTTTTTTTTTTTTTCTTGTTGGATTGATGGGTTTCTGTTTTTGAATACCTTTGGTAATATTTTCAGGGACTTGTCATTTAACAATCTCAGTGGACCAGTGCCCAAGTTTCCAGCCAGAACATTCAAGTATGTTTTCTTTCTCTATCAACAAGAAAAGAAAAAGACTCTCTCTCTGTCTGTCTGTTTCTTTCTGTGTTTGTGTGTTGTCATTGTTGTTTCTGACTTTCTTGCTTTCTTTTTCTTTGTTGCTGTCTGCAGTGTTGTGGGTAACCCACTGATTTGTGGAAGCAGATCCACTGAGGGATGTTCTGGATCAGCCACTCCTGTCCCTCTCTCCTTCTCTATAGACTCATCTCAAGGTAACTAACTCTTTAAACCCCTCATTTTCTGGTTGTACTTTCCTCTAATTCATGATTAGTTAAGATTTTACTCTTCTCACTCTGTTCCAGGAAACCACAAGTCCAAGAATTTAGCGATTGCACTTGGTGTCAGCCTCAGTTTTGCTTCTCTTGTAATTTTTGTTCTTGGGTTCATTTGGCGCCGAAGGAAACAGACAAATCAAACCATCCTGCATATAAATGGTGCGTAACATGACCATTGTGATTTATAAACTCATGTGTATGATAACATTGACTAAATGAAATTTGGAATTGGCTTTGATGTTTTGTTACAGACCTTCAAGAAGATGGACTGATAAGCCTTGGCAACCTCAAAAGTTTCACTTTTAGAGAGCTTCAGTCAGCAACAGATAATTTCAGCTCCAAGAACATTCTTGGTGCTGGAGGATTTGGCAATGTTTATAGAGGGAAGCTTGGAGATGGGACTATCGTGGCAGTAAAGCGGCTAAAGGATATAACTGGAACTGCTGGAGAGTCGCAATTCCGGACTGAACTAGAGATGATCAGCTTGGCAGTGCACCGACATTTGCTTCGACTAGTTGGATATTGTGCCACATCTAACGAGAGGCTTTTGGTGTATCCATACATGTCTAATGGTAGTGTGGCATCCAGGCTGAGAGGTTGGTGCTTGCTTATCTTTCATGCAACTATTGTTACTGACATTTATTTCTTGTTGTGGGTTTGTTGATGTACTGGAGGACCTATCCCCTTTTCCTACTTATCCAGGTTTAGATCTTGGATTGTGGTAGGGGTTAGTTTCAACTTCCATCTATTCACGTTGGGACCATGCTAAGATCAGCTGTTAATTTATGCGATTTCCTTTTCCTTCGTTCTAATTTATACACATGATCAGTTTAAAAGTATATTTGGTGAATGGGTTGGTAATCTTAATTTTATGATTTGATTTGAATTTCTTAATATACCTTTTCCCCTTACTAGCATGATTGCCTAAGATTTTAGCACTTGAATTTTGAGCATAGGATTACCTAAAGATTGATTTGCTAATGTTATGTCAATACTCAGAACAAAAATTTCCAATTATTGTTCCCATACCATCCAAATTTATCCAAGTTTTCTTGTAAAGATGTTGAAGATTCTATTTTCATGAAATAGCCATAAATCAATGACAAAAAAATGTAGTTTTTTTTATTATTGATCAGAATTTTGAATTTGTCATTTTGCAACAAAAAAGAAATAGGGGAAAAAGGGTAGTCTTGAACCATACTCATAGTGTAGTCATTGGTGGATGATATTTGTTGACGCACGTGGTGTGGCACTATGCAAGCTACCCTTGAAAGATTCTAGATTGGGGAACATAAATCACCTACAAATCTGCTGAGGGCTGATTTTTACTCATTGTTCATTAGATCATGTATTAATTGATAAGTATGTTCTTAAACTAACTTGAAAATTCATGTTTTAGCAAAACCCCTGATTTTATGTATTGATTGAACAGGAAAACCAGCACTCGATTGGAATACAAGGAAGCGGATAGCAATTGGAGCTGCTAGGGGCCTTCTGTATCTACATGAGCAATGTGATCCAAAGATAATCCACAGAGATGTCAAGGCTGCTAATGTGCTCCTTGATGACTACTGTGAAGCTATTGTTGGTGATTTTGGCCTTGCAAAGCTCCTAGACCATGGTGACTCACACGTTACCACTGCTGTTCGTGGCACTGTCGGACACATTGCTCCAGAGTATCTCTCCACTGGTCAGTCATCCGAGAAAACTGATGTGTTTGGATTTGGCATTCTCTTGTTAGAGCTCATAACCGGAATGAGAGCTTTGCAGTTTGGCAAGACAATTAATCAGAAAGGAGCTATGCTTGAATGGGTAAGTTTCTTCTGCCACTATAATGAGCTATATTCTTCTCAAAATTATGAGTCAAGGTTACTCCCATTGTTTTAATTTAAAATATCTTATGTTTCTTTTCTCAAATGAACTTGAGAACCTCAATTATTATGCTTCTGAACAAACAGGGGCTTAAATCTATAAACTACATCAATCAACCATTTGAAAAAGGAAAGGGTTCACCTAATTCGATGCTTATTCCTCACATTATTTATTTCAAATTTGAATCAAATACCATTAATTTTATCAGTTGACAAAATGTAATTTGAAATTTCCTAGTCAAATTTGTGAGTCATTCCGTGATGTTACATGCAATATCTTTTTCTTAATTTCAAGAAACTGCCCCGAAGAATAATTGTAGAAGATGTGTTTATGGGTAACTTTTAAAACTACAGGTCTACAGAAGCTTATTTAAATTTACATGCTACATTTAGCTCACTAGTTATTCTGTTATTGCTCTCCACTGTCCTTTGCATATACATTTGTGAGGCATACTGACAAAATGTGGGAACAGGTGAAGAAAATACAGCAAGAAAAGAAAGTGGAGGTATTAGTCGACAGAGAGCTAGGGAGCAACTACGATCGGATTGAAGTAGGGGAGATGATGCAGGTGGCTTTGCTGTGCACTCAATACTTGCCTGCTCACCGCCCCAAGATGTCGGAAGTGGTGAGAATGCTGGAAGGGGACGGCCTTGCCGAGAAATGGGCAGCATCACATAATCATAGCAATCCTACCATGAACTCCCCCAGCTGCAACAACAAAAACCCATCAAAGAATGATGCCAATGGTCATGATCACCGAGCAAGCATGTTCGGCATGGGAATGGATGACGACGATGATGACCACTCTTTGGATTCCCATGCCATGGAGCTCTCTGGTCCAAGATGACACCATTGCCAAGTACAAATCACCAACTGAAAGAACAAACAGCAACAACAAAAAGAAAGGATTCTTTGCCAAGGTCAGTATCATTATTGCCTGTTTGTCTTGGAAAATAGGATTTAGTGTTCATGTTAAAACTTGTGGGAAAGTAACAATTGTGTCTTGTAAATGTTGGGTTTGGCAGGAACTGTGTTTTTTTGAACTTTGATATGTTGTAATGTATATATAAAAGCATATGGTATAGGAGTGTGACACAGAATATGATTAGGACTGTTTTGACTGAAAGGTTTGAATTGTGAAAAATTGGGCAGTACTGTTTGAGATGTGAGTGATGAGGACATGTTTGTATTTGTCTTTGGATGCTTTTGCAGATTGCAGTGTCATGCTCTGCTTTGTTGCTATGTTTTTGCTCTTTTTGGTGCATCAATCCTTGTCATTCCATTTCCATTATGCACTATCACTCCACTTTGTATCAAATCCCACCTATTCACTTTGACCATTTCTCTATCCATTAATTTCTCTCAAATTTATTGGAAATTGTATAGTGCACTACTATTGTTGCCCACTAGCTTCTGCATGAGCATGGCTAAGCTTGGCTAGACTTGAAGTTTTTGTGAAATGTTCAAATGTCATCATTATCTCGCTACAAGATAAACACTGATCAGCTACCGAATTCTCTGTAGTTGATTGACCAAAATCCTTGACTGTCAGATATTCATGCACTCATTCAGAACCTAGGAAAGAATGATTTCCTCCTAAACCTGTATGATTGTGCTAAAATGTACATTATTTATTTGTACAATTGCATAAATAATACAATTTATTTTTGTATCGGACAAATTCTCTCGAATCGACGTTATTTCACTTGTCAAATTCAAATCTCATTCGCAACTTGCATCTCTTTTTGCCTTTTTGGGTTGGGTTTGGGTTATATGTTTTCAACTTAAACCTGAAATTCAAATGATCTGGTTTAATTTAGGGCATAACATGTTTAACACATTTCACAACATGTGTCGGGTTGACAGGACACAATCTAACATGTTCTACGCAATATTACCAACACATTTTCCACGATACTCACCAACATGATTACCATGACATGGGCAACACGATCACATAATTATGTAAACTAATGTACAAAAAATATGACTT